>JACBKR010004698.1:0-22263 GCA_014218235.1 Colocasia esculenta | reverse complement strand
AATAGACTACTCCCTATTAAACAACTCTAACATGTACCGCAACTGAGCTGCAACGCAGCCTAAGTCTGTGCCTGGGTTGCATCGCCTGGACCATGCCCTGCATGAACACTCCATAGTCACAGGTGGGGTGGAGGAAGTACCGTGGGACCCTGGGGTGCTGGGCCTGCTGCTCACCCCTCTCCTCACACCTCTGCTCGTCCTCCGAGCCTAGGTACTGCACCTACCACGGCTCGCCATTGCCTGTAAAACAATTAACTCAGTTAGAATATAAAGTACGTAGTCCTAACCATTTTTCTTAACTATCTTTAATTCTTTATAGATAGTTTCCACATATATGGACTAATTTCTATAAAGACTTTGAAATATTGTGTAGATGATGGTTTATTTATGTACAATCTCAACCTGTTGCTCTGATACCAATCTATGTAACGACCTCTTCATATTGGTACGATTATACCAATCCACATTGATATAAAGTGCACCGTCATAGTGGGACATGTACCCAACACAACACAGTAGGTAGAGATGTACATAAATAACAAAGAATAAATGGGAAATGAAAGACATTCTTATTCCATCATCATTACACACATCCCACAGTCTATATAGTAGCAATGAAAATAAACAAAGTCCATAATTAAACAAGTCCATATAACATCATTCTCCACATACTCGTAAATGAAAAGTACAATCTTTAAGACAATCCTCTAATAGCTCTGCTACTCCTCTCGCTCGGAGTCGCTCCTCACAATGTCCTCCATAATCACAGGAACACCTGTCTCACCTGTATGTTAAAGCACAGTATGAGTCTTCACAAAAGACTCAGCAAGTAACCTATTGGCACATCCTCACACATATCACATGCATGCTACTCAATTTAATAAAAGAGTAATTTTTACCACATGGTTCATGTCATAACACTCAGTACAATCGAATATCCTATAACATGCTATCTACACATGGTCTTAGCTTACATCATGGTATCAATTGCAACTCATTCATAATATATTTTTCCAAACAACCTGATCATGGAAATTAACACATGGTTACTAGCAAACCTAGCATGATATCTATCACTTTTCACATGCTTTTATATCACATAATCACCACTTTTGCTTGCTGTTTTGACACCAAATATAACAAGATCACATGGTTCCACATTATTCCACAATATTAACATTTACACATCACTTTCATATGAACACTTTGCACATTTACACATTTCACATCTTTACACATTAATTCGTGACATATAGTCGAAACACCATAAAGAAGGACACATATAGCATAACACATACCCGTCACCTAGGCATTAAGTGACGAATCTTGGTAACTGCGCAGAACGGGAGAAGCCCTCTCCACCCTAACCGGGGTACTTGTCCACCTCAAGGATTTCATCCTGATGCCTACAGGATATCACTACATTGAGCCTTCCCATAGAGCCTTTTCTACAGTACAGCTCCACAGCCTTCTATGGTGGCAGTGTCAATTTCGGCACACATTCACTTAATCACATATTTCAATTAACACATGATTAATCATCATTTTACATACACTTATTGGTCCATTCACATATATACCATTCAAACGTATATAATTCAGATCACAGAAAAATCATGACTGTCTAACACTATTAAAACATGCAAAACAGTACCTAAACATGTACTAATCACTGAAAATACTATTTCTTGAATAATCATGCTTAATATGGCTTTTAATGCCTTTACAATTGAAACAATACTTATAGAAATCAAACAGTCCCAAATTTTAACCCATAAACTCTACGCATGGACATATCATATGGTTAATTTTTAGAATATTCATGATAGTATATCTATTTTTAAACATTTAACAAAGATCTCATGCAATTTAACAAGATATTTCAATTAGACATGATAAGCAGTGAACAGTCGGATATAACATTTTAAAAAATGTATACAGTAACCCTAAGTTCATGAAAATTTTCATGTAAAATATCATACATCATATCTATTTATTCTGAATTTAGATCTGTCAAAACATGCATATTCCCCATAACAGAAATTTCTATTATATGTAATCATGATCAAAATTCAACAGAAATTCATGGTTTGACCTAAAGACCATATCTGACCAGACAAAATTTTATCACATATGCATACCTTCACAAATCCTCGAAAAACCACATCACATGGTTGGAAACACTATTCTGCAAACCAGATGAACTTGACGGCAAGGGGCTTGCCGTCAAGGTGGGTTAACGACACAATCGATTGTTGTTAACTCAGGAACTTGGCGGAAATAAGGTTGCTGTCAACCTCCTATCTACAAAAAGTGCAGGCCGAACACAGAAAAATGATGAATTTGGGGGTCCAGGACACGAATTAAAAATTTAGAAAAATACCTAAACTCTAGGTGATAGGTATAGGGACGAAACCCCTAAGTTACTTGCCTCTCTAAAAACCCCTAAAGATTGAATTTTGGCGATGAAGCCCTCCTCGACCAAGCCAAAGAGGTGATATTCCCCGCCTTGATTCGACTTCCACGCTTGTGCAATCGATCCCCCGGCGTTAGGAGAGCTTCTCCACCTTCAGTAGAGTCTCCCTTTCACAGAAGATCACCGAAGAAGCCTTCAGATCTCCGGATCAAGCCTCTCAAACTCTCTCTCTCTCTCTTTTTCTCTTCTCGAAACCCAAATAACCCTAGGTGAGAAAAAGCCTCTCTTGCAGAGACGACCCAAATAAATAGGGTTTAGAGTCGTAGGCAACCTAGGTCATAAGAGTCCTAACCATTGGGCATTTCCTAATCGTCTTCAGAGAAACAGGGCGGTTACGGATCTGGAATCCCAAATGTAGCCGGAGAAGTAAACAGCCATAGCTGTCGTCAACTAGAAATAGGTGTCAATCGATGTTGACGTCTAGCTCTTCTGGCCACACAGTCAACGGCCCAAAAGTTGCCGTCAACTAGCCCTTAACATCAAGGGATGTGATGTTAAGCAGAGTTTTGGGCAGAAAAATAAAACATCACAACAATCATAAGATGCACAGAAATCTGGGGCCTTACATATTTCTCAAACATTGCTCTAAGTGATGCGCCCGCCAATTCCACTGGACGTTATTGGAGGAGATCATATACGCCTATGTAGGGGGAGTTGACTTCAATTGGGCAATAGGTGGTTTCCTTCACGGCAGAGAACGTGCCATAATTCTCGGATTGCCATGTATAGGGCAGAAGGTTGATAACTATGGGTCGGTAAAGAGGTTGTCTAAACTTTACTGGCATTTTAGCACGAACATTACCTTCAACCGCAAGAAGGTGAGTTCGTGTTGGATTGGTGAAATTATCCAGTAGGATGAAGAGGAAGATGTCCAAGATATGTTCGACTATGGATTGTCCTCCTCCTAGGAACCTTCCTTTTCCCAAGGTCAACACAATCTTGCTCGCAGCAAATGCTCTCCTACTTGATGACATTTAGAGGATTGGAAAATACAACCGGGAAACCGCAGTGCAAGAGGTGAAGTTGCATAATTTTGAGAACATTGTGACTGCAGTGCATGCGCATAGGGAGTGGCAAGATGGGTAGGCAAAGAGACGGTCTGGCGAGGGTTCTTAGACTATTGCCTTCCTTTATGGATGTACTGCTGCACTTGCTATAAGAATCAACCACTATGCACTTATATGACATTCATACAATGATGCAATATTATTTTCTAGCTATACTTCTAAATTTTAGGTATGGTTTTTAGAGCATACGCGGGTGCATCAACTTAAGAACAAAGACAACATTCCCACAGCTATTAAGGTGGGGACTGTTTGTATAGAGAAAGTTGACCTTCTCTACTTCTATCTGAAAGGCCAAGATGTATAGCTGTTCCTTAAGCTTGATGGTGTTGAAGTTTACATAATTAACTTATCTCCATGTTCTTATCAAATCTTTCTTTACGTTAATAAATGTAGGTGATGAAAGTTCTATCTCTTGAGACTTTTAAGAAGGAATTTTCTTTGGGTGGTATGGTCATGCGACCAATCACAACGGAGGAGGACTCATCCTCAGCCGCAATCATGCCAATTTGGCAGAACTTAGCTACAAGAATGAAAGCATAGGAAGGCCGGTGGAAAGAATTAACATGCCAAATGTCCAGGGCAACAATAGGACATTGAAGACCTAAGGCAGCTAATTTCTTCCAAAAGGAAGCGAGCAACAAGTCCACTTAGTCTACAAGTTGTTCCACTTAATTTGCAGCCACCGTCACCACAAGGAGTAGACATTGAGCCTCCCGTGCCATCACTACGAGTAGTGGACTTCGAGCCTACCGTGCCGTCAGCACAGTGAATGGACTTGGAGCCCGCATGGACGGTGGTGAATCAGTAGTTGATACTAGCTCCATTGATCCCAACTCAAATGGTAAATAAAGTAAAGCAACGAGATGATCAGCAACCAAGCATGTACGACCAGTCTCCTTATGAACTCTTGGACAATGATGCTCGCTTGAAGCAGCCTGCTCAGATTAAAAAACAAATGAGGGAGGAAAGAAAATAGTGAGTATATCTAGCCACACCATCATCCTTCTTTATTATGTATCGATAACTATCGTTATACTTGCATCAATTTAGAAAGTAGAAGAAGTGGCATCATCCACTCAGCTCCTACAGTTGAAAGAGTATGTCTACAAGGGGCGATTGGAAGCAGATGACAACAACCGCATGAAGGTTTCATTAAGGAGTGTGGCTCTCCACCTCAGCGAGGTAGGTTATATATTCTCTGAATTCTTATCATTTAATTTTTTTTAACTTATTTATGTTTTGTAATATTATGCAGTAATCTATTGGTGAGATTCTAATGTCATCTTCGTTAGAAGATGCCATATTGTCAAATTACTGATCGAGGAATGACTGAGGATCTGGTATGTTAACTACTTGTATATCTATCATAAAATAAGGAATTGTTTTAATTATATGAACAATGTAGGTGATTAATGTGTACTTGTACCTACTGCATAAAGCACGTGTGGTGGTAACAAATATCATGGTGGGTGCCATTTCCCACTGTTGTTGTCAACCATATGGTAACTATGAAGGCCCCCGACAGTGAGAAGGTGATAAAATTTTGGAGTGTTCCTATGCAAATCCATAGTTACAAACAACTTCAGAAGAAACATGTATATCTTCTTCATGTTATTCTGCCATAGTCACTGGCTTCTATGTGTAGTGGACATAGAGAGATTGTGCTTGGTTCTCTACAAATTCTATGAGAGGAGTGGCCACCACACCGCACAATCACACAAATCGGTAGTAAAGATATCATTCCATGTTACATTCACAATTGAATTGCCATATTTCTTTATTACCAAATTATTCTTATGTTGACCTTTCATGCATGCATCAATTTTAAGGAAGTTTCTTAAAGAATATGGTGCATTTCCGCCATGAAAGTGGGAGCTGGTCATTGACAAGAAATGCCCAACAACAAATCTCAGACAGCCTCAATTGTGGTCTTTATGTACTAAAATTTTGATGCTTTGATAAAGAAGAAACATGAAGTAAAATGGGGGTTTGAAGAAGATGAAATCAATCTTTTCAGAGCCCACCTTGTAGCCAGGCTAATTAGTTTGAAAAAAGACATGAAGAGTAGTTAAGACAATGCATTCAAAAAGAATTATAAATGGTTTTGTATATACAACCTCAATATTTTAAATATTTACAGTGCAATGTTCCTCTATGTTGTGTGTGTTGGTCCACGGCAACAAGCTACAGTCACCTAGAACTGGGGCTGAATAGGTTGATAGACAAATCTAAAAACAAATTAACCACTTAAAACTTTTGGTTCATGAATAAAATCGTGTGCAATGAAAGTTAAATGAGCGGAAGTAATCACACACAATGAACACAAGAATTTTATCATGGTTTGGTAATTCACAATAGAAAACCTACATTCAGTCCCCAGTAAATTTTGGGATTTCACTAAATGGGGTACAATCCACGCAAGGATATACAACACCTACCCCTGCTAGTCTTCTTCTCTTCCCGGGGAAGAAGGCAACCCACTTCTTTTACAGGTTCAGAAGCAAAACCTACTGGAACAAACCCAACATGGTTCTTCCCTTAACACAAAGGGAACATTGAGTATAGTCCCTCAGTCGAACACAACCCCCAGCACTTCTGCTGGTCCTCTCTTCACATAGGAAGGAATATTGCTCTTTTTTAGAGAAGAAGGAGCATGCTATTGAGATCAAGTTCTGAGAAAAGAACTTGGCTTCCTTTATCTCTAACAACAACCTGAGAGATAAAAGAATAGAAATGAAGTTTAATCTCTCAAGCTACAATTCTCTCTCAGATTTACAATGACACTCAAAGAGAGTTGAGAAGGGTTGAATCGCTTGAAGCTTTAGATGATTTATGCTTGGGCACAATCTTTTGTGAAAGGGCTCGAGCTCTTTCTCTCTTTTCTTTGAGTGTGGTGTGTCATTTTGGCTCCTCATTGGATGAACACTCTTTCAGAAGGATCTTTAGGTTCTTAGTTTTTTTTGCTTCAAGCCTTCATCCTTTATAAAGCAGCTGAAGAGGACCGTTGAATGATAGCCGTTGAAGCTCTTCCTCTTATTCTTCTGCTCTCCTTCTCTTTAGTCTAACGAATGTCTTCTTGTGCCTACTGGCTCTTTGAAATAGAGGAGAGACTTCCAGCTGGTGCATGATTCCAAGGGCACCAGTAGCAGGTCCAACGTTGTGTCTATGTACCATAGTCCTACATACAATAATGCATTGAAGAGAATGTTAGACCAGAGAAGTCTTATGTCAGTTAGCTCATACATTCTTATGCAGAAGTCCTATTTCTAGTTGACAGCATACTACACTAGGTAAGAGCCTTTCTATCATGCAAAAAAGGAGGAGTCCTTTGAGTCTATGTTTTTATGCTAACACCTTTTTTCTTACCTACCATGAAAGGATATACAACACACATCATGAATAACTTAATGATTTAAAGGATATTTGAATTTTCATTGGGCCCAAAGACATTTTGATCATTAATCGATGCAAACAAGAGTAAGTTATTAGTAATCGATGCACAATATAAGTGAAAGATATTTTATTCACCAATCGATGTGTTGGAAATCATATAAACACCAACTGGTATGTAAACAACATCAATCGGAATGATATTAAAGTTCTTTGGTCACCAATCGATAGAATATAGTATTTATAGCACCAATCGGAAGAATATAATTTAAGTATTCACAAATCAAAACATTCATAACACCAATCGATATGATATAACATTTATAACACCAATCGGAAAGCTTTAAGTCAAATGTTCACCAATCGGAAAGTTTTACGTCAAATGTTCACCAATCGAAAGATTATAACTTAAGTGTTCACCAATCGGAAGATTTTAAACACCAATCGGAAGAACACTTGTTTTTCAATTAATATAGAAGAAATGCGTCCACTTAACCTAACGCGAACTTCCTTCAGCAATCATAACAGATCAATCAGGACCCACTTAACCTGACGTGTATTACCTTCAGCAATTGAACTCAAAGCACACATTCACCAGTCGAAGTCTAACTTCGACTTGTGACTAGTTGAAGAGCAAATCTTTATTACAATAAATATTTTCAAGATAATTATGAGAGAAAAAAATATTATTAAATATATTTATCATATTTCTAATAAAACATGAGTTTTTGTTATTACCAAAACAAATGGATAAAATATAAGAGTGGTTCAACAATCTCCCTTTTTTTGTGATGACACAACTCATGTGAATTTTCTGAAATTAAGATATTCAAAACAAGCATTAAACATAAATTTCATAGATGAAACATTCTCCCCTTTTTTGTCAATAACCAAAAAGAAAAGTTCTTACCATTGACCTTTTACTCTTTTCACTTTGTATAGACTTCTTACCATTTCTTTGTAAGGGAGTGGTTCAACAAAAAAGATATTATCTTCCCTATGAAGCTTAGGATTTGACTGGCTCTCCTTGAATGTGATGCTCCCCCTCAGTATATGCCCCCCTGAATTGTTGTTATCAAATCTTTCATTGTTCTCTTTATTGTATCTACTTGATGTTGTTTTGCCAGGTCTTTAAGAAAATTCCCTGCATTAGTCTTACAAAAAAAAATCTTGCAAAAAATTTATTAGTAGCACTATAAACAGAACTTAAGAACTATATTAATATGTGACTACTCCCTCTCCATTTTTTAGTAAAGTGAAGAGTTGACAGTCACTAATGTCTTGAGCATCCTTTGAACATTTATGCTCTAAGACTACCCTGCAAAATACTTAGAAATAGATACCAAAAACTTTGGGTCTTTGAATGTTATATGCATAAAGATAATCTTTAGGAATCCATAGTAAGTATCTAGTAGTGCAAGAGTTTACTGTGTGGCCTAACTTGTTACAGTGAGAACAACAATGAATATAATTGTTTTAAAGGCCTACATGCTCTTAGTTTTCTTGTGGATGTTTATTTAATGCAGGAGCCGTTTCTGAGGCAAGTTAGGTCTCTTACAAATCTTGGCAATGAATATTTATCTGGATATTTAACTTATTTTCTTTTTTAGGAGATTTATATCCAAGTCCTTGTTTGTTTTTGCAAAATTTTATGCCTTTTAAACAAAGGACAAAGGATGTTTTTTCTTTTGTTAATCTTTCCACGTATTCTCTTAAATTTGTATTTTCTTTAGTTAGAGCATTTATATTTTCTTTAAGCTTAATGATTTATTGTTCTTGTTTTTTTGAGTCTTCACATAAAAGATCATTATTGTCTTTACTTTCTTTCAACTGAGTTTTAGTTGTTCCATTTTGGATTTAAGATCAGAATTAGTATTATCTAAACAAGCAAAATTATTTTTAAAAGTTTTTAGTTCTTTCACAACAATTTTGTGTTTTTGATAAAGCTCATTAAAGATATCGTCTAAATTTTCTGATTCTAAATTTGAATAAGTGCGAGAGTTAAGAGATGACTCAGATTGTAGCTCATTTAGTCCTACCATGAGGGCTAGATTCACTTGCTCTTCTTCAGAATCTGAACTTGAAGCATCAGTGGATGAAACTTCTTCATTGTTCTATGCAACTGCTATAACTTTCCTCTTAAATTTATTGTGCTTCTTAGCTCTTCTTTGATTGTTTATGTTGATTAGTGTTCTTGAGCTTTGGACAATCTAGTCTCAGATGTCTAGGCTTTCTACATCCATAATAGACTGGTTCCTTCTTCTTTTTTTTCTTTCTTTGGATCCTTCTTGATCCATTCTTCTTCTTTTTAAGAATCTTATGGAGCTTTGACAGGACTTCATCTACAACACTATCTTCATAACCTGTATTTTTTGTACTAGAAGAGGAAGAAGTGGAAGGAGCAGCAACTATAGTTTTGAAAGCATTAGTAATTCTTTTCCTAGATGAATTCTGTAGCGTATTGACCATTCGGATCGAGGTTTAGTGGTTGTGGTGGCCAGTGTGTGGCCTATGGTGTGTGTTACAGGTGTTTTCGCAGGTTGTGGGGCTTTGTAGGCCGGCAGATTGGGCCCAAAGCACCGATTGGTTCATTGTCTGTGAACGCGACAGAGCTGGGCGTCGCATTCTAAACGCGACGGTCCAGGGCGTCGGGTTCATGAAATCACTGCTTGAGGGTCTTCGTCTGCATGCCCGCCGTGTGGCGCGCGCTAGGCGGCCTGTTGGCGTCAACAATGAGAAGGCGACTACCTCAACGGTCGCGTTCAGGTTGTGACGGCAGGGTCTGTCGCGTTCTCAATGCTGCGGGGCTATTAAGCTAGGTCGTCTAAACAAAGCTCAGCAAGCTCTGTTCGGCCAGGAGAAGGGGGTTTTGTCATGGTTCTTGGGCGATTCGAGGTGTTGGAGCTGTTTTTGGCATGTTCTCGCCATGAGGACGTGGTACGGAGCGGGGGAAATGCCAAGTTATCGTCGTTCTTCGCGTTCATCATGAAGGTAGGGAGATTCCACCTGTTTTTCTCACTGTGGATTGTGTGTTGAGCATGTTTAGCTTGTTTTCATGTTGTAGATGGTAGATACCATGTTAGGGTATTGGTTAGAACATGTATAATCACTTTTATTGGAGATTATATGGTTTGCATGGGGATTCTGGAGATGGAATCCCGGATTTAGGGTTCTGCCTGTGAAGGCGATGAACCGAGGTCGTGTTCAGAATGCGACATCCCCACCCGTCCCGTTCTGCTTCAGAACGCACCGTATCGGGGCGTCGCATTCTGAAGGCGACGGTTGACCCTGTCGCATTCTGGCTTCCGAGGGCTAATGGTCTTTGCATGGTTACGTGATTATCAGATTATCTTTATTTATTGTTTATGGCAATGGTAAGCGGTGCATCGGCACTTGTTGAGATCGAGGTAAGTGGTGTTCACGTGGTTTGTGTGTGCATGGCGAGTAGTACGACGCCTACCGTGGTTACCTCTCTAGTCGGGAGCCCCAGGTTTTGTGTGAGCCATGCACGTTAGTGCTCGGATGTCACGCCCCGACACGGAATATCAGAACGTGAGGCAGTTGCAAGTAAGCGAGTATAGAGCGTAGAATAACATCAAACCATTGGACAATTAAATAATACGAAATCAAATGCCTTTCATTTATAATTCAACTACTATCTATTACATTCTCTACTGTAGAGCCATAACATAGGGTCCAATTGACTCTAATACATAGAATGGAAGTAAACGACTAGCTAAGACATCTAGGATAACATAGTGGCATCATGGTACTCTTGGATCACTCCTGGTCCTCCCCATCCTCGTGAGTGTACTCAGTCTCCTCAGTCTCACCTGAGAAGACAATAAACAAATAATGTAGGGTGAGCGACAACGCCCAGTAGGATTTATATCTCATGGTGAGGGCAACTTTACTTGATTAATGTATTAAAAGTAGAGTCACTATATGATAGATCGAGAGAGTCAAGTAATGTAAGAGATCGCACGATAGCATGAGTCAAGATAGCACAAGTTTCCAAATATAGCACAGAGAGTAGGATGGCCATAGCATAAATAGCACAATGTATCACAATAGCACAACGAATATAGTATAGCACTTTGATTGTCATTTAGATAGTCGAGATAGATAACACTTGAGTGTAATGCCAAACACTGGTCAATTAACTCCTGCGGGCACTAGCACTTTTGGGTGCACAGGACCAGACCGGACCCTTTTTTATTGCCATGCATTAGTTATATTGTCTATCTTTAGACAATCAGTCAAATGGCCAATAGAGAGTATCAAGAAATAGATGAGAGTACTATGTGAATAGACGACATAGTAGAGAGAGTGTGAATAGATGAGCGAGCAGAGTATAGATGAGAACTATAGGTCACTGCACATAAAACGTCGATTAAATGGGCAATAGTAACAGTTGCACAACATGCGCGATTGGTGCTGGCAGTCAGGGGAATCCACTAACCTTCCACTAGCCATGCTATGCACAGGTTCAGAGGTCCGGCGTGATTCAAGATAAGAGAGAACTTCTAAAGCCATTTGGATCATATTGATCCTAAGGGTATATAGGTGTTAGGGTACAACTAGCTCAGTCTCCATGAGGGAATCCACAGAGTACGGAGTCTTACGGAGGTTTTAACAAAATGTCCCTTGTCTGCCAGAATGGAATGTCCAACAGAGAGGTCCAACTTGTCAAGAGAGTAGTGTGTAAAGAAAACGAGGTGCTCAACGTCCTAGAGGAATTCTAGAACAGTGGAGCGGCGATATCGGTATTCCAAATCAACGTGAGAAAAAGAAGACAATGTCACTTATTACCATGGGTTAATAATATGCAATTATTTAAGTAATTTACCAGATACATTATTCATATATTTCTACATGGTCTCATGGCAAAGATAATCGTTTGGTGTGTGCATGTGCTTGAAATCAAGGGAAACAGATAATAGTCGTGCAAATTGTCTTTTAAATTAAATAAACATGTGAAATATAGCAAGATTCTTTTACATGGTTGTTACTGTCCGTCACACAGTGTTATAGGGTATAAACATGATTATCATGCATAAATAACCATATTAAATAAAACAATAAAGTTGCTGGGTAAATCGTGACGGGTATGATGGTCGCGTTTAACAAACATCGATTCTGGACAGAAACGCGACGACGTCGGCGGTCGCGTTTAGGTTAGCTAGATGGGGAACAAATCAATTGGTGACTCTAAATCGCGACGTGCGGGTCCACCACATTCATGGGACTCGCTACAGAATCGCGACGACAAGGGACAACGCATTCATGCAAACCCTAACTTTTCAAAAGAGCTCAGATCCCCAAAAGCGAGAAACAAGGGTAAAATGCGACGACTTTATGGTCGCATTTCAGACAATCCCTGACAGTAAGAAGGCACACAGTTTGATGCAACAGTACTTGTCAAGCCCTAGCTAAAATGCGACGACATGGGTGGTCGCCTTTCAAGTAAATGCGACGGTTATACCCGATGCAATACCAGTCGCAGAAACGCGACGTATAGCTCGGTCGCGATTCTACGTTCAACTCGAGAACGGTAGAAACATGCAGCGATCTTCATGCAATGCTTATAACTCGAAATCTAGGGCTCTTGGGACAAGGTGGTGAACATGAAACTTGTAGGGGACAATGAGTAGAAGAGAACTATGCCTTTGGACCGAATCAATTGGTCTCGATAGGCGTGCAAATTGTATGAACAAGAAACGACGTAGTCTTGCATGATGATGGGAAAACACTTATAACTCGATGGTTACATGATGACAATTAGGCAAATCACTTGCATATGAAACTAGACATGTAGTTCTACAAGATGGTATGAGTTTGATTCTTCTTTAGCTCGAGAATACCTACCATTGAGAAGATCTAACACGGGTTTGTGCACAGGTCACAGTAGAGCACGGTTGAGGAAGAAGCTTCGTTCTCCAGCAATTCTCCTCTGCTCCTGGTGCCCTAGCTTAGCCTCCCACGACCTCAACACGATGGTGAACCTTCCCCTTTAGTCCTATGATGAATACTTATATGTCTAGGGTTTATTTCAAGTCATATTGCAACTAGGAAGGGTGGGGTGCGGTTCTAGCTAGTTATTTCCAGTTTTGGAAATTTTACACCAATTGGAGTAGCAATCCCATTAGGTAAGCTCCCAGCAAGGCTGGTCACGAATTGGCTTACCATTCATGGTTAATTGCATTAGTCTTAACCATAATTTACCTTTCCTATTTTCTATACATTTTTTATACGAATTAGGGGTATTTCTCTTGCTCTATAATCCATACTCCTAATTGCCAATAGCCTTTTGTGTGAGCTAATCTAATCAGCCCTTACTTTCTGTTGTTTATATAGTTTTATTAATCATTCTTTTCAATGTTTCTATTTATTTAAAATATCGGGCTGCTACATCGGGGCTTGTACCCGGTACGTGGTAACGTCATGTAACGACCCTCCTCATACCGGTACGATTATACCAATCCCCATCGGTATAAAGAGCGTCATTACAGTGGGATAAAACCAACACTAGCCGATAGGTTGAAAAGTACGTAGATAGCAATTTAGTACAGCAGAATAAAATAAATAATTCAACTTTAATCCATCACCATCACACATTCCACAGTCTAAATAGCGAAATAAAACGACAATGTCCACATTATTACATAATGAAAGAACTACATTGTCCAAATATTGTCCATACAATATTTTTATTCAAGCTATGAAAAGAAAAGTACAACTGAAAATTTGCTCCTCAAAAGCTACTCCTCCAAGAGATCAACCTTCGCTATGCCTTCCTTCAAAATAGTAACTCTGTCACCTGTACGCCGAAGCAAGGGTGAGTCCAAAGACTCAGCAAGTAAAACAAAGACTTAATCTTAAACATATCACATTCACATTAATTTTAAACACTAAAGAATACATACGATTATTTAAACTACAAGAATATACATGGAACATACTTTTAACTATCAACACATTCCTAAATCACTTAGACATGCTTTGTTCTATCACATGTTTATTCTAAATCATGGATACTAATATTATACACTTGTACATATTCTCTACACCTAACATGTAACATGAATCATTCATTCACACATTAATTCATTTCATGATTTATTTCTACAATTAGAATAGAGAATTAGGCATAGAGAAAAGAACAACCTAACATGATGACTATTCATTTTTCACATGCACTTTTCATATTAAATTTCACATCTTGCTTGCTGGTTTAATGTAAATAAATTTCATATGCATGGTTTCATATTTTATAGCATGAATTGTAAAGTCTAGATCATAGTCAAGTTGATTGGCAATACTAAACAATTTAAACATGGAACTCTATACTAAGTACTCATCACATCTAGCATGGAATCTAAACATTCTTCCTTATGCTTAACACATTCATAACTATATTTTACTTGCTGTTTTGACATGGAATAAACTCAATTACATAGAATTAGATCTATTTACACTTTATCTTATTCCTTTAGCAAATTCACATTTCCATCTTTTTGTGTTACATAATTCGCATGTTTACACATATATATATACTCACATACATTATTACAAGAAGATTAATGAATACATGACATGATATTAAACATGACATTGTAATTTAAATATTAATACATGATAGTATGAACATATGCACTATCATATTAGTTTCACATGAAATCACATTCTCATTAACCTTAATTTTTTCCTTACATATCTCTTCACAAAATCTTCATATCATCTACTCTTTTATTTTTACTTATCACATATTTGCATTCATCACATGCCATATTCACATATTATCTTACACTTTACTCATATTCCAATAACTTAAAATGCCATGACACATAGTCCTAACTACCTATTAGAGGACACAAAACAATATCTCATACTCATACTCATCGCATAACACATAACTCATAACACAACTCATATCACATAATCATATCACATACCCACCACCTAGGCAATGAAGTGGTGAATCTTGGTAACTGCGCAGACCGGGAGAAGCCCTCTCCACCCTATCCAGTGGTACTTGTCCACCTCCAGGTTTTTCCTAATGCCTTTAGGACAAACTTTTACAATGTAGAGCTTTCCATAGGGACTTTTCTATGTACAGCTCTCGATGCCTCTAGGGTAGCAGTGTCATTCTTGGCCCAATCATTATACTTTCACTTTATCACATTTTCACACACTATTCACATATTTTACATATAATACTTAATCACTTTACACATCTTAATTATCAATTGCACATGTCTCAGTTAGCCTAATCATGATACTACTGTTTTCAGAAATAAAATAACTTACATTACAGTCCTAACATGCTGTACATTTACCGAATTACACAAGATTAGATCAACCTATCTAATATGTACAAATTCCATGGTTTAACTAATAATTATACTTGCTGTTAACATCTTAGTTCTAAATTTTATCCCAGGTCATTAACAGTAAATATATCACACATGTAATTTTCCAGATTTTCAGACAGTAAATACAATTTCTATAATTAAATCCAGATTTCAGACAATTCATTGAAATATCATTAGACAGGGTACAAGTGAACATGGTTATGTTCTAACAGTTCAGAAATCAGATATTAGTATCCTACTGTCATGTAAAATTTATGCAACCCTAATTTACAGCAATTCCATTTATGCACAATTTAAACATGCTTATATGGTGCTCATGACACAATTATTGAATTTTCATAATTAACAGTTCACAGAAAAATTAGGCAACCTTATGATATGACCTAATGACTGTATACAATCACCAATAAAAATTTCAGTATGTAACTATGTCCAGAAATCATTCAAACAGCGTGAAAAGAATCAAAAAGCACATTTTCAGGTCCTGAAGAAGTAGACGTCAAGGGATGTTGCCGTTTACTTCTTCTGAAGAACTTGACTGCAACCTATGTTGTCAACCTGGTCCCAGCAGCACATACAGACAACTTTTCATACAAGGGTGAATTTGGGGTTCCAGGACTCGAGGAAAAATCCGTAAAAATACTAAGACTTAAGGGGACATGTATAGGATCAAGATCTAGGTTTACTTGCCTCTTAAAAAAATCTACAAAGATCAGAATATGTCGATGAAGCCCTTCTCGGCCCTGCCAAAAAGGTGCTCAGAAACTCCTTAGATCTTCTTCTCCTGTCGATGTAGATGGCTCCTCGGAGTTGGGATCTCTTCTTGGATGTATTGGCTGTCCTCCAGATGTTGTAGCTCCTCGGGGAACACCTCCAGTCGACGGATCCGGCCTTCTGAAGTTCAGCTTTTCACCATCTCGGAGCTAGGGTTTCACCAAATGTTAAAAAGCCTTTTCCCCGACCTAGGATGGGTATTTTATAGGCTTGGGGTTGGGGTACGCCTTAGGGTAGGTTTCCTACGAGTTAGGATGGGTTTCCTAATCTGGAACCAGCCAAAACGCGAGCATTAACAATTCTGGAACCGTTACGCAGGAGGATTGACGTCAACATCGGTTGTAGTTAACTGACAGGTTGACGTCAAGGGGGTGGCCGCCCACTGGGGGTTGGCGTCCAGGGGGTGGACGCCAACAGTGCCTTGGCGTCCAGGTCCTGGCCGCCAACAGCACAGTGCAGCCAAAACTCCGCCAAACCTAAAATTAAATGTATAAATATACCAAAACAATCTAGTATGTGTAAAAATAATTGCATATATTCTTACTACATAAAGTACATGCATTACACAATATTTAATTAAGTACAACTTACACTAATCATCATTAAGAATAATATGCATCAATACACACACATACATGCATATACTTACACACTACATGATTGCATAATACATGCATGAACCTATGACTGAAATGTACTCCTCATTAGCTAAATACTACATGCACATTATGATTTAAGTACCTACATATCATAATTAATTTAACATGCTAACATAGCTAATTATCACATGCAAATATTACTTTAAGATATGAGCTAAGACTTTTTGTTATACACATTATACATCAGTTTAGCTAGCCTATTCTCACGTAAAACATCATATATTTTATATGAATATCATGTTAATGAGATAGAAGTATAAAAATAGTAATATGCACAATGAATACACATGCTATACACACAACAAGTAAATACACATACACGATAAAAAGAATGAAAATTTCAGGGTATCACACTCTCCCCCCTTGAAAAGATCTTCGTCCTCGAAGATCGCATCGAGTACCTGTGGTGACGTCGCCGAGGTCATCTCCGGCCAATCCTTGCTCCTTTATTGCTATTGATGAAACATCTCGCAGAACGAACTTCGTTTTCAGGTTCGGACACTCCCTAAGTGATGATCCTTGCTGCCACATTTAAGACACTTCCTTCCTTTCGCCAACATGCGTTCCGCCATGACGCTTCCGCAATGAATGCACTCGGGCTTCTCGCTGCCTGATGCTACAGCTGATTGCTGACCTTCCATGAGTTTCTCCTCTTCCTATCTTGCCTTTGGAATGGCTTTGGTACTTCCTCCTTTTGAGCTTCATTTTCTCCTTGATAAAGTTCCACTTTATTCTCTTGTTTATTTGCCACGCCAAGAACTTCTTCCAATGTACGGGAATCAAGCTCCAGAAGTCTAGCTTTCACTGATGGTTTAAGTCCTTTCACGAAATTCTTTAGCTTACGGTTCTGCTCATACCTCCTAGACTGAGCACTACGTCTACCACGTCCAGCCATTTCCTTCAAAATAATCAATCTAGTTAGAATCTAGATTACTAAATCCTGACTACTTCCTTAACTATCTCTCATTCGTTATTAATAAATTCCTACGTATATGGACAATTTCCTATAAAGACTTTGCAATATTGTGACGGTGATGGTCTATCCATGTACAATTTCAACCTTGGGCTCTGATACCAATCTCTGTAACGACCCTCCTCATACGGTACGATTATACCAATCCCCATCGTATAAAGAGCGTCATTACAGTGGGATATAAAACCAACACTAGCCGATAGGTTGAAAAGTACGTAGATAGCAATTTAGTACAGCGGAATAAAATAAATAATTCAACTTTAATCCATCACCATCACACATTCCACAGTCTAAATAGCGAAATAAAACGACAATGTCCACATTATTACATAATGAAAGAACTACATTGTCCAAATATTGTCCATACAATATTTTTATTCAAGCTATGAAAAGAAAAGTACAACTGAAAATTTGCTCCTCAAAAGCTACTCCTCCAAGAGATCAACCTTCGCTATGCCTTCCTTCAAAATAGTAACTCCTGTCTCACCTGTACGCCGAAGCAAGGGTGAGTCCAAAGACTCAGCAAGTAAAACAAGACTTAATCTTAAACATATCACATTCACATTAATCTTTTAAACACTAAAGAATACATACGATTATTTAAACTACAAGAATATACATGGAACATACTTTTAACTATCAACATTCCTAAATCACTTAGACATGCTTTGTTCTATCACATGTTTATTCTAAATCATGGATACTAATATTATACACTTGTACATATTCTCTACACCTAACATGTAACATGAATCATTCATTCACACATTAATTCATTTCATGATTTATTTCTACAATTAGAATAGAGAATTAGGCATAGAGAAAAGAACAACCTAACATGATGACTATTCATTTTTCACATGCACTTTTCATATTAAATTTCACATCTTGCTTGCTGGTTTAATGTAAATAAATTTCATATGCATGGTTTCATATTTTATAGCATGAATTGTAAAGTCTAGATCATAGTCAAGTTGATTGGCAATACTAAACAATTAAACATGGAACTCTATACTAAGTACTCATCACATCTAGCATGGAATCTAAACATTCTTCCTTATGCTTAACACATTCATAACTATATTTTACTTGCTGTTTTGACATGGAATAAACTCAATTACATAGAATTAGATCTATTTACACTTTATCTTATTCCTTTAGCAAATTCACATTTCCATCTTTTTGTGTTACATAATTCGCATGTTTACACATATATATATACTCACATACATTATTACAAGAAGATTAATGAATACATGACATGATATTAAACATGACATTGTAATTTAAATATTAATACATGATAGTATGAACATATGCACTATCATATTAGTTTCACATGAAATCACATTCTCATTAACCTTAATTTTTCCCTTACATATCTCTTCACAAAATCTTCATATCATCTACTCTTTTATTTTTACTTATCACATATTTGCATTCATCACATGCCATATTCACATATTATCTTACACTTTACTCATATTCCAATAACTTAAAATGCCATGACACATAGTCCTAACTACCTATTAGAGGACACAAAACAATATCTCATACTCATACTCATCGCATAACACATAACTCATAACACAACTCATATCACATACCCACCACCTAGGCAATGAAGTGGTGAATCTTGGTAACTGCGCAGACCGGGAGAAGCCCTCTCCACCCTATCCAGTGGTACTTGTCCACCTCCAGGTTTTTCCTAATGCCTTTAGGACAAACTTTTACAATGTAGAGCTTTCCATAGGGACTTTTCTATGTACAGCTCTCGATGCCTCTAGGGTAGCAGTGTCATTCTTGGCCCAATCATTATACTTTCACTTTATCACATTTTCACACACTATTCACATATTTTACATATAATACTTAATCACTTTACACATCTTAATTATCAATTGCACATGTCTCAGTTAGCCTAATCATGATACTACTTTTCAGAAATAAAATAACTTACATTACAGTCCTAACATGTTGTACATTTACCGAATTACACAAGATTAGATCAACCTATCTAATATGTACAAATTCCATGGTTTAACTAATAATATACTTGCTGTTAACATCTTAGTTCTAAATTTTTATCCCAGGTCATTAACAGTAAATATATCACACATGTAATTTTCCAATTTTTCAGACAGTAAATACAATTTCTATAATTAAATCCAGATTTCAGACAATTCATTGAAATATCATTAGACAGGGTACAAGTGAACATGGTTATGTTCTAACAGTTCAGAAATCAGATATTAGTAATCCTACTGTCATGTAAAATTTATGCAACCCTAATTTACAGCAATTCCATTTATGCACAATTTAAACATGCTTATATGGTGCTCATGACACAATTATTGAATTTTCATAATTAACACGGTTCACAGAAAAATTAGGCAACCTTATGATATGACCTAATGACTGTATACAATCACCAATAAAAATTTCAGTATGTAACTATGTCCAGAAATCATTCAAACAGCGTGAAAAGAATCAAAAAGCACATTTTCAGGTCCTGAAGAAGTAGACGTCAAGGGATGTTGCCGTTTACTTCTTCTGAAGAACTTGACTGCAACCTATGTTGCCGTCAACCTGGTCCCAGCAGCACATACAGACAACTTTTCATACAAGGGTGAATTTGGGGTTCCAGGACTCGAGGAAAAATCCGTAAAAATACTAAGACTTAAGGGGACATGTATAGGATCAAGATCTAGGTTTACTTGCCTCTTAAAAAAATCTACAAAGATCAGAATATGTCGATGAAGCCCTTCTCGGCCCTGCCAAAAAGGTGCTCAGAAACTCCTTAGATCTTCTCTCCTGTCGATGTAGATGGCTCCTCGGAGTTGGGATCTCTTCTTGGATGTATTGGCTGTCCTCCAGATGTTGTAGCTCCTCGGGGAACACCTCCAGTCGACGGATCCGGCCTTCTGAAGTTCAGCTTTTCACCATCTCGGAGCTAGGGTTTCACCAAATGTTAAAAAGCCTTTTCCCCGACCTAGGATGGGTATTTTATAGGCTTGGGGTTGGGGTACGCCTTAGGGTAGGTTTCCTACGAGTTAGGATGGGTTTCCTAATCTGGAACCAGCCAAAACGCGAGCATTAACAATTCTGGAACCGTTACGCAGGAGGATATTGACGTCAACATCGGTTGTAGTTAACTGACAGGTTGACGTCAAGGGGGTGGCCGCCCACTGGGGGTTGGCGTCCAGGGGTGGACGCCAACAGTGCCTTGGCGTCCAGGTCCTGGCCGCCAACAGCACAGTGCAGCCAAAACTCCGCCAAACCTAAAATTAAATGTATAAATATACCAAAACAATCTAGTATGTGTAAAAATAATTGCATATATTCTTACTACAAAGTACATGCATTACACAATATTTAATTAAGTACAACTTACACTAATCATCATTAAGAATAATATGCATCAATAACACACATACATGCATATATACTTACACACTACATGATTGCATAATACATGCATGAACCTATGACTGAAATGTACTCCTCATTAGCTAAATACTACATGCACATTATGATTTAAGTACCCTACACATCATAATTAATTTAACATACTTAACATAGCTAATTATCACATGCATATATTACATGTAAGTATTATGAGCCTAGATATGGTATACACATATCATTCAATTTAGTTAATTGCCTATTCTCACGTAAAATATCATACTATAATATATGTAATGTACTAATGTTCATGAGAACCCCCAGAATAAAATAGTAATATGCACAATTTATAAAACATGCAATACACACAACAAGTAAAATACACATACACGATATAAAAGAATGAAAATTTCAGGGTATCACAGTCACAAGGTCTGTGTCTATTCCTAAGGACATCCTATAATACATCTCTTGGTAGAGTTGTACGTCGGCATGGGGAAAGATGGTTCAGGGGACAAAACTTGTGTGAGTTTGCGTTTGTCGCTTGTAGCGCGCTCGTGGTTAGGGTTATGGACACCAGTAGACGACATGGGCCCCAGTAGTCCTGTGTTCCAGGCCTCACTTTAGAGGAGCTCGGGTCGGAGTCCCTAAAGGTGCCAGGCATGGGCCTGCGACAGTGTGGTCCGCAGGAGTGGTGCTGGTTAGTCTCCACAGTTCTTGGTTTGTTGTGGTGGCACAGCAACAGCTGACCTTTTGTAAGACCCGGTTTCCAGCTTCCGTCAGGCGTTGGGATGACTGGGCCACTGACGCGTCAGGCTGGGCGACACGCCAGTGTCACATTGGGGTGCCCGATGCGACAGTCATCCATGTCGCGGCGAGCTTGTGGGTTGCGCCCTGGTTCTCCATCGCGTCTTGCTGTCGCGCCTGGTCAACGGGCCGCGACAGTGTTTTGTCGTGTTGCGCTCTCCGGTCGTCTGACGCCTGTCAGGGTGGCAGGTGTGTCAGTACGGCTTGTCGCGTTGTCGCGGCGCCCTTGTAGGGCGCATTCTTGTCGCGGTCCGTTGACCCGTCGCGTTAAGGTCCGTAACGTGACAGGGCGGACCGTCGCGTTCTGGTTGCCAAAAGTTAAAAGCCTTGGCCGGCG
>JACBKR010004697.1:0-22643 GCA_014218235.1 Colocasia esculenta | reverse complement strand
TCTTTTTTAGCTTCGGGTGCAGGATGTCGACAAATGTGACCCCCAAGAAGTTGGGGAACTCCACGACCGGAGGGAAGCCCCCAAAACGGGTCGGCACGGCCAAGTAACCGTACCTGGCATGATCTTGGACAACTACAGGCCCAAAACGCACTCCAGTCATTGCTCTATTAGTACTGTTAGTCAATTCAAAATGATAGTCAGTATTGATCATGTAAGGCCACACGACTTTCTATTCTGGCGAAGAGATGAAGGGAAGTTTGGTTCCCACCGGGCGTGCCACGCTGTGAAAATAGATTTTTGATGATTAAAAATCTAAAAGTCTTTTAAGTCCTATTTATCATATTTTCTCATGAATGCGTATTGCAAATCCAAATCTCATCGAATGCTACACGGGCAATGGTGACGTGAGATGAATCGGCAATTCACACAGCGCGGGCGTGCCAGTCACCAAGGTGACAATAATGATCTGCCTCCGAGAGTCGAAGGGCTTAGGTCTATTGTGCGCACCGTTTGACTTCGTCAAACGAAAGTGAGTGTCGGGTCCTGGACCAAAATCCTGCTGTGCCTAAGCGCAACAGCGTTAATTACATCCCTCTGGGAGGGAAAACCCTTGATTAATCGCCAGAATTAGAAAGCCTTGTGGCCTTGAAACGGAGACATCCGATAGGCGTGCGAGATGCATCTTAAACTTAGGCTGAAGTGATAAAGAAGCGTGATGTCCTATTCAATTTGTTTGATATTTTATTCATTAGTCATTGAATCTCTTTATTTATTTGTTCATTTGTTCCTTGATCATGGGATGGTTTAATGTGCTCTTTGTTCTATTTGAGACATGTAAAACATGAAAGGATCTACTTGTTCGCTTGTTGTTTTTATCATGAAAATGTTCTGATTTGTTCTTTTATTCCTTTGAGGCATGTAAAACATGGCATGATCTATTTGTTCATTTGTTGCTTGTTATTATAAAAGGTTTCAATTTGTTTTTTTTTTTTTTTGGTTCTCTTTGAGACATTTTAAAACATGAGATAACTTATTTGCTCTTTTGTTTCTTTTATCATAAAAAGTTTTGATTTGTTCTTTGATTCTTTTGAAGAGCGCAAGTTGTGGTTCTATTCACGATTCGGCGCTACTCAGCCATTTGGTGGCCAGTCGGCAGCATAGATGCCCTCGATTCGGCGGGGCTCATCTAATTCGGCGAAGCATACAAGCAACAAGGCGGATGGCGAATCGGCAGGACACATGCAAACAGTGAATCGGCGAGGCAGAGTCGAATCGGCGGAGTACGACCAAATCGGCAGACAGGGCCGGATCGGCACCCATCTGAAATACCATTGAATCAATTGAACGTTGAAGATTTCCTTTAAGAATCTCTTGCCGATTCGACCCTCGCGGGGAAAATTCAGCAGCATCTTCCCTTATCATGGTTGATAAGGGGAAGGCGCGGTATACGTCCACCATAAAATGGAGACGGCACCAAAAGAGGAAGTGTACGCCGAACAACGACGTCACTCCGGTGGCACATGACACCGATCCCCGAGGCAAGCCTACGAGGAAACCGGGTAGCATCATGACCACACCCGATCCAAGGGGCGAATGAATGTCATGTGAACTCATACATCTGGACATAGACATTATATTGTCCAACCCGGGGGTTTGGATGGGTCTCTCGTGGTCTAATGTCTATTTCCTTGGCTGACATCACATGGAGTATGGCCTTGCTCATGTGAAAAGGCCAAGAGCATGAAGCTGGCGATCGATTCGGCGGAACTGCCCAGGCTGGCCGAATCAGGGAAACAACCCCTAGAATGGCGAATCGGCGGACTGCTTCCTGGGCTGGCCGAATCACCGGGATGGCTTCCAGGCCAGTGAGCCGGCAGCGAATGCTTCCTCCTGGAAGACAGCGAATCGGCGCCACCTAGGGTCTGTTGAAATCCATGAAAACAGGCTTGATGGGCCTCTTGGGGATGGATGCTAAGCAAGAGGGCATGAACATTGATTGTTCAACCCCTCGGCTAGCGAATGAGACTTGCCCCAAAACCGCAAGACATATGCAAATTTCTGCTTGAGCAGTGCAAAATGCTCATAGGAATGGAGGCGAAGTAGTGAGTAAACACATGTTTGAATGGAGCATGTATAGGGCCCAATTGGCCTTAACTATGGGGCGGTGTAGGGAAGCATGAAAGGGGGAGAACTCCACAACCCCCCAATCCCCATTTATTGGGGTATGGGGCTTGCGGCCTCACCCTCCTCGTTGGAATGAGGGGGAGTTCTACAGAGAGTGACTCCTCCTCCATCCGACGACCTCATTCCCATGATGACTTACACAAATCATAAAAGAAACCAAGGAAGCATTCAATGCACAAGAGACAAGAATAGGCCATTCACATCAAGGGACATGAAAGGGATACATGGATAACATGCTCTTATCAAAGGAAGAAAGGAGAAGAGTACAAAAAAAAAACTCAAAGAAAAGGGGAGGGGGAGAATCCCAACGTCACTCTAACTCACCATCTCTTCCTCTCTCTTCTCTTGACAAGACAAGGCAAAGAAATGGGGAGGAGGATCTCTCTCTCTCCTCTCTTTTCTCCTTCTCTTCACCTTTTCCTTCTATTTCTCTTGGCTTTTTTTCCTCTTGCAGGTTGCTCACGGGAGGCCTCTTTTCTCTTGGAGAAGAACCGCAGGAGCCTCCTCCCTCTTCTTGCTTGGAGGAGAAGAAGAGTAAAAGAAAAAAGCCTCTCCCCCCCCCTTTTTTTTTCTTCTGTCGTAACAGCCCCCCTCCAGCCCCTTTTGCCTCTTCACACCCAAAGCTTCTAGAAGCCACCCCAAAAAGGGCCCTTCCAATCCTCTTTCCAGAAAATACCTTTTTTCATTTGTAGAACACCTTTTTGGAGATGTTGCATTCCCTTAGGCTCACCCCCTTGCATGGGGTGAGGTGGGCCTAAGGTTAGTGGGCCCCTTTGGGGCTTCATATGTGGGTTTTTTGAGAGAGGTTCTCTTATCTATCTCATGAGGTTTTGAAAAATTGGGCCGACGATGGGGAAGGCCCAATAGGAAATTGAGGGTGTCCACACCCTCCTATATAACTGCATATTTTATATTTTATATATTTTTAAATCTTTTTCTTGATAGACAGTGAAGATTTCAACGTAATATCTTAACAAAGATATTCACTTTAAAAGTTACAACTGCATCACCTGTTGGGTCCTTGCATCTACATCGACTATCTTTGTATTATTGTAGGAGTTTTTTGCCCATCTGTGGATTCAAATTCTATATTATAGATTTGAAACTTTTTTTACAAAATAAACTAATTTTTATCTCTTTATATTTTATATATTGTCGCATGGGTGTTTTTCTTCAAATTGTTGTATTCGTTGTTAATGTAATATATTTGAGTTTCTTTTATTTGAATATATATTTTTCTTGGAATTGGTACATTGTTTAATATAAAACTTTATAAGTTTATATATAATTTACAAGACATATATATAATATGACATACGAAGAAAGATTTTTTATTAGTTGACAATCATTATTAATATGAAACGATTTCAAATTGTAGGGATTTTTAAATATATAAAATTTAAATAAATAAGTATTTTTTATGAATAAGTAAATTTTATTTATATCTAATATTTTCGTGCATCGCACGGGTAGAGATCTATAATTAATTATATATTATAAAGAGTATAACTCAACAAAATTTAATACCTTCTTTTATAACTCAAAAAATGTCTATATTTTAGAGTTCTATTAATTATTTTTTTCTGATTGCATTCTAAAATACCTTTTCAATTATATGTTCTACAAGTAGTATCACACTATGAAAGAAGACTTTATCAGAGAATGAACGTGAAGAAGAATTATCTGCAGATACTACTATTGTACAACATTCATCCAATAAGAAGAAGAAAATTAAAATTGAAAAAGAAGAAGAATTAAAGTTGAGATCTATGGATATTGACTAAGAATAATGTATTTAAAAACAAATGTCTCATGGCATAGATCAATATGTGATGTAAATTTATTATGTATTGAATTTATTTTTTTACATTTTATATTTTGATATTGTGATGTTATTTTAAATATATTTATACGTAAAATATTCCGTGCATCGCACAGGCATAGAACTAGTTCCATTAATTTTAGAGTGGTGTGTATTTATAATAAGTCTTGTAATCTTATAGAATTCTAAATAACTCCGTGGAATCTTTGAAATTTAAAGATCAGCCCCAAAATCTTGCACTGTTTGAAAAAACCTACAAACAAACAAACCTGCTGCTCATTTTTGTCAGAAGAGTTGTCTTAAACTTGAGCCTTGGATAATGTTAACCCAAGGTTGGAAATGACGAGTGCTCTGTAACCATGATGCCTTTGCTCAGATGGTCATATTTTCTATAAACTCTTTAAGATAAATACTTATTGCAAGATTAATATTATAATAATGATGATCGTGCATTGTAAGAAAGCAGCCTAACAAGTCTTGCAATAAGTACTTATCCTCTCTAAATGATTGATAATATCTTGCAAAAAGTACTTATCCTCTTAAATGATTGACAATATGTGTGGTCTCTGTAGGTTTTGAGCTTGTTATTATATCAGAACCTGTATGAATATGGCAATTATGTACCCACACTACAGGAAAATCAGGCTTTGCTTACGTCCAACACCGTAGGTAGATAACCAAAAACCATAAGCATAGTCTTTGCTTATGATGTTACCCTACGGTTGGGTTTCGTCGGCAAAAGACCGACGGCAAAGGCCTAAGACTACGGTGTTTTAAACTCCGTAAGTATAAAGCTATAGTGACGGTGTTGGTAGCCGTAAGTAACACCATAAGGAAATCTGTTTTTGGCTACGGCGATGTTAACCGTAATCATCTTTTTTGTAAGGATAGACTCAGTGACGTCGAATATCCCTACGGCATTTTGAACCGTAAGCATGTGTCCCTACGGCCACGTACACCATAAGCAAGTATGTTTCCCTACGGCTCAATAGACCATAAGTAAATATGTTTACCTACGGCCACGTACACCATAACCAAGTATGTTTACCTACGGCCACATAGACCATAAGTATGTTGTTTCAGCAAAAAAAAAAAATAGCATTATATTTAAATGGATCACATTCACCTATATTAAAACAACAATTGGATCAACATGTACACATCCACAATTAATCCACACATTCACATTTGGATCAATCAACATACACATCCACCTTAGTTCCACCCACAATCCACATCCACATTTAGTTCCACACATACACATCCACCTTAGTTCCACACACATCCACATTAGTTCCACACATACACATCCACATTACATCCACACACATTCACACCACTCATTCACAATGCACAACACCTTAATAATATAAAACACATTAAAGTTAACAAACAATAAGTTAATAAAGATGACATAAAACATCATTCTTCACATTCACATGCTAGTGCTAAAGTCTGTTCGAAGAGCAAGTTAATTGTTAGTAGATGAAATTGTTCACATGTGTGAGAGGAGATTTGTGAAGAGTTTGCTTTGTCCTTGGAGGAAGACAGGTTTCAGCAGACATATTTCTGCAAAAGCAACAATAGGTGTTCAATAAGTACTGTGTGAGGAAAACCAGAACAAAAGAAACAATATGCTTAACAAACAGTAATGCAGGAAATATGATCTCCTCTGGTATGCTAGATGTCACATTGTCACATGGTAACATAGCCACCTATGGCTAACACTACACAAGATCAAAGTATGATCTCCTCTTCTGTCACTCTGTTTCATCATTGCCAAGCTCATGCTAAAGGAAAAAGAAGAAAAGCCCACCCAAAACTGAGCCGGACCTCTCTAGCTCGTGTTTTCCACTGATGAGATCAGATCCCACCTCACCCAGCGGTTTCACTTCAAACTGGACTTCATGATCAGTGCGATGGATGCAAAGCACCTACTGCTGCAATTCCAGGATAAAGAGGACTTCCTCCAGCTAATGATGTTCATGAGGAAGTACATATGCAGGGACGTACTGGATCTCAGCCAGCACTTTAGTTTCCACATGTGTATTGATTGTATTCACTCCGGCCAGTTCATAATTGTGCATTTGGCATTGATCAACATAGGACTTGATAGTATGAAGTTTAAAAGTAGCATGAAGAATAATGATACTTGATGAGCTCATGTTCCCTCTAAATACTCTTTTTTTAGACCAATGTCTTGGGGGTGGATAATTGCATAAGGAAGTAAAATTATAGGATTAAATAATGCATTTTAGTGATTATGCATGTTTTATCTTGTTGATTTTGTTTTACAAAGTGGAAAGGCTCATATTCGTGTAGAATCATGGCCTTAAATACTTGTACTTACTAATTTTCTTCCAATATCTACTTTCCAATCCCTACTTTAACTGTAACCTAGTGGGTTCATATTGGACTTGAGCTTGGACTTGGGTATCCCATAAAACCCAAAGTATCAGCTGCCTCAGGTGACTGAAAAACTTCACATATAACCATGTTAATAATGGTTGATCTTTGTGATAAAAAAAATGTATAAGTTTTGTAACCACACATAACACTGTCTACATAGAGTTCCAGCTCAAAATGGAGAAGCAGAAATCTACAAGTTTATGTAACCACACATAACACTGTCTTCACCCAACCTAGAATGGGTGAAAGACAGTAAAATCTCAGAGCAACTTACCAAAGAGGGTGGAGGTGAAGATCAATCATCCTCAAGCTCAACTGTTACATGGGTGAAAGACAGTAAAATTCAGATATACATGCATTCCAACATATTAACACGGTTAGATTTCATTTACCTTTTCTTTTGAGCATGACAAACACTTGCAGAACGCTGCACAAGTAAATGTAGATTGTCAACATTAAGCAATGTTAATAATGAAATATGTCAACAGAAACTAATTACCTCATTATTGCCACGAGACTCAATATAAGCACAGATTAGGAGAAAAATATAAATAAAAAGAAAAGATAGAAGACAATGAAATTAATGCCATAAAGATAGGATCAACTCGAGCTCTCTTCTAAAGAATAGATACTAAGTGCATTTGAGGCCTGTTTCCTCTCATGCAAACATATGACATCATATTTTTTAACATCTTTTTTTTTAACAAAGGGTGATTTTCAGAAATTAGTTAGCAGACCTAGTTTAACTAATGAATATTTGGGTGAGCCTTAAAAAAGGAACTAATGAATTAATATGCTGAATGTGATTAAAAAATTTCTTATGTCTTCCAAAATGCAATGACTTTTAGTCTCTTTTGAACTGCAGAAAATTAAACAAAGAAGAGGGAATAAGTGAGTGAGGGCAAGCCTTTTTTTTCCCACTTCTCTTTTCCCCCTTCTTTGGGGAACAGAAACAGAACACCATTGTGTCAGGCTAAGGGAAGCATCCCTGAACAAGAAGCAGCACCGAAAGGTCAGAGAATGCCACCGTAGGAGAATGACAGCTGCAACAGTGGGAGATGTGTGATGGTTTTCGATGACCTTACTGAGCCATTAGCCCATCTAGGACTGAGAAAACCTACTTGCTCATTCTACCTTATCATCTGATCTCGGAAATTTGGGACGAAGCTGCCAATCAAAGTCAAGCATACAAAGAAGGGGGTTCTAGGTTGGGTTTTGGATTGGCTGATCCAAGCCATTTTCTGAAGCCTAGTCATAATCAATCACAAATAGGATCATGCAAAGTCCAATAGTGACACTTGGTTATCTGTAAAATTGGAATAATGTTCAAATTCAAAAAAAGGTTCCATGTATGTGTAGTCTTAGTCTGCTTGTACTCTTAGCCTGCACTATGAGTCTACTTTACGCAAAGGGATAGACATAGTGGAAGTAGGCAAGCAAGAAAGTAGATGCATATCAACAAGATAGTGTGTTCAATGTTCACTATCATTTAAGTGTGCTTTTAGTATCACCAAGGATGCATACACAGAAAGAAAGGTTGTAGCGAAATTATGAACCAGTATTAAATGGGCATTCAACCTAGAGTGAGATAATATGAGAGTTGAGAAATAAGCATAGTTACTTGCCTGTTTCAACAAGCTCTCCAACAAAAATCTTTGCTATTCCAGACACCACTATTGTCAGTGGCATAGATATTTTCTGACTTCCAGTTATGCTTGTCAATAGCTGTAGGCAAAAAGGACTGCACTGTTTAAAAAACAATAATAGCATCAAAGTATCACAATAATAGCATCAAAGCTTTTCAATGATGTGCGGGAATACCATTTACTGACACAGATTTAAAGGCAGCTGCTATTAGTGTATCTACTCACTCTTACAAGTCAGACACGGTTTGAAGGGAGTAGTTGTGGAGGCTATGGCTTAAGGTCAGATAGTGTTAGAGCACCTATCTGGAAAGTGAAGGTGGTAATGCAAAATTCAGATTCAACTGAACACTCCAAATTTTTACTGAATCAATCTATCTGGAATCATGGCCGCTTAATATCCTGTCACAATAGATAAAACAGAATATCCCAAGTATTCAGATATTATATAGTTTTCACATTCACAAAAAGGCAACATCCATGAACCATAGAAGAATGGGATAATAAGGATGAAAGTGGTGCATGTGGAGTTAAACGAGACAGAAAAAATATTAGTGGGAAAAGAAATAGTGGAATAACAGAAATCGGAAAGCCTCGCATTCGGATCACCCATCTTCAGAGAAGAAGAAGAAGCAAGCGACGGCAAAGAGAGGCAAAAGAAGAGGAGGTGTGGACTCTCACATATTGTTCTTACAATGTTCCTTTTATTGTTTCTGCTAAGATGATAATGTTCACTAGTTCAGGATACATTGAGATTTGGCGGTGGAAAGGGAGATGATCCCATTCCCATATGAGAACTAATTGCCACTGTATTTTATTAAAGCAGGGGCAGAGAAATGATGGGAATGATTCTGACTAGCAGTAAAATAATGGGCAGATACCCAAATCACAATGACTAGAGCATCACCAATTTTTTTAGTTCTCTTGAGGATGTATTAATTGTAGTATAAACTAAAAAGGCTGTACAGAAAGAGAAAAGGAGAGAAATGGGGTGCTCCCAAAAAGACCCCCAACACAAAATAAGGTAAGCGAAGCCTACACGGGAGCAAAGAAAACGGGAAGCCTACACAGGTGCAAACAAGCAGAACATTGAAAATTGTTTATCAAGAGGGCACGCCAAGAACACTTCAAACAACCTTTTTTTCAAGTTTCTTCCTAAAGAGATGAAATAAGACAACACAAAAGTAAGACAGGAAAAAAAAAACAGCCAGCATGTTACCTATCAATAAATCAGAGCTTCAAAGCTCATTTCTTCAGGTATTTGAGGCCATGGTATTTTCCTATGAGGATATTGTCAAAGATTGTCTGCAAATAGGCAAGCAGCAATTGACAACGAAAATCAATGACAGTACTTTAAGTTAATATTTGCCAAAAGGAACATAGCCAACTACATGGTTAATTAGCATCCACTCTACTTTAATTCGTCTTGATATGCACCAGCTCCTGCCACTTCATTCTGATTATCTTCCACCTGAAGACCATCAAACAGTTACTAAATGGTACTAAAATGTCTATGATCATTGAAAATGAAGTCCACTCATAGCAACAGATGAAATATCAGCATCCACATCATCTAATATAACTTGCATTTGAATGTTAATGTATATTCATAAGTACTCTTTAATTTTACTCCATTATTTTCCTTCTTTTATCCGAGTTTGGCCGTCCCTTCTCTGTCTATATTGATCTCTCTTCCTCTCCCTTTCCTTCTTTTGTGCTCCTTCCTCTTTCTCTCTATTTCTCTATAAAGGAAGAGAAGGATACTCTTAAGAGAATAAACAATACCTAAATCATCAAGTTCCCGGTCAAGCAGTGCCAGTTGGAGTCTCAAGCCTTGTAGCCTCCCTCGTGCAGCAAATGTCATAGACGGATGCACAAGAAACCGCAACTCAGTGTGCCCAAGTAAGCCACTAGCCGCAGCAGCATGAGCTTGTGCCTGGGCATGTAGTTGTTGGCAAGTTGCATACATCCGAAGAGTCGTAGCCATCAAAAAGACACCCAGTACCAACCAAATCTGCAGGGCGATGTCCCCAAGCAAAGTTCAGTGTTTACAGACTAAACCCTCTCTAATCGACCGCAATAATGAACAAACTACCAGAGGCCGTAAACTCACCAGAAAATTTGGCGACATTTGATGTGAGTTCAATATCATGAGCAGCAGAAGAACTGCAAGGAAACAGCGGATCCACATGCTCATTGAAGAGAACCATTCAACGATAAAACGTATAGAATGAAAAAAAAAAAAAGAACTTGGCGGAAAAAGAAAGGGCATACCCGTGACGAGCAACCCATTGAGTTTGTGTTAACAGGGCGAGCCCCCGCATGGATTCACTGATGAAATAATACAGAAGTACATCAGCATTATGGTGTTTTCGATCACAAGGAAAAAAAAAACTGGCATCTTCTAATTTCTGATCCATAATTCGCAAAACGAAAAAAAAAAATATGTGCCGAGACAGAGAAGAATGGCCACCATTGCGCGCCTCTCCGAGGAGAAATCCGGGAAGCCAGTCTCTATGTCCCCCTCGTCCCCTGAAGACGAAGCTCATGGATTCCGGCGTCCGGACCACCCAGCTAACAGCAAAAAGAGGCGAAGAATGTCGGAAATTTCGTAGAAAAAAGGACACACAAAAAAGGGGGAAAAATCATCAAATCGTGGTTACCTAGTCGGAAAAACTCCCTAGATTTGGGAGAAACCACAAAACTTCGCTTCTTCCGTGGAAGAAGAAATTGAAATCCGACACTTTCAAGTGAAAAATAATCCTAGAAGGAGGCGCCCCGGTGGGGTTCTAAGATCGGAGACCGATGGGATAGAGGAATCAGAGAGAGAGGCTTCTCAGGAAGGTTCGTCTAATCGCTTCTGGAGGCTTGAAGAGCTCAGCGCGACCAGCCGAGCCCCAGCAGCCCCTGCGGCGACACCGATCTGCCCATCACCTTCTGCAGGCTCCCAAAGGTGTACGCCGGGAAGATGTCGTCGGGGATGTGGAGGGTGTCATGGGATAGCGCAGCTGGAAGACGGAACCGCCGTAGGTCATGTTGAAGGAGCGGTTGGTCCCCTGACACGATGTGTTCGGCACCTGCAGCCAACATTAATGGCGCACACCACCTGTTAGCGCCAAATCCTTGAGGGAAGAAACGAAAACATGTGAGGCGAGTGGAAGGGATGAGAAGGGGCAACCTGGTTGCAGCGGGCATCGCCGCAGGGGACGAGGGTGAAGGAGGAGGACTTGGTGGAGTCGAAGATGGCCGAGGGCGGGGGGCAGCCGGCGCGAGGGGGCAGGGGAGCCAGGTAGCGTCATTGCTAGTGTCGAGGGCCATGAGCATGGGTTGCGGGGCCTTGCCCAGGCAAATGCGGACGACGTAGTTGGCGGACTGGAGAACCTGGCAGCGGAGGCGATGAAGGCGATGGTCTTGCGGGTGGAGACGACGACGCTGGAGAGGTAGAGGAGGTGGGAGGCGCCGTTGGAGGTGATGTTGAGGAGGGCATCCTCTACGTGCTGCTGCCAAAATCAAGGGAGAGAGGGGAATACCAGCAGAGGAAGTGGTGAGATGGAGGCTGTAATGGGCGATGGTGGTCAGAGACGAAGACGATGAAGCCCGAAGCTGGCGGCGATGCATTCGCACGATCGACGATGAAGTCAAGCCCTAGCCTTCGCGAGGGAGAAAAGTGCAGGTATGTTGCCTGCCGACCACGCCTGTTGCCCTTTCGCCGCATTGCTCTATCGCCACTGCTGCTTTTTCGCCGCTGCAATAGAAAGGAGGAGAGTGGAGGAAGGAGGATTTTTGTTTTCCTTCAATTCGGGCGGGAGGCCAAAGTTGAATGTGCGCCCAATATTAAAAATAATATTTTATTATATATTTACTGTATCAAATTTCGTAAGTATATGATAACATTATATGCTTACGATATACGTCATAGGAATAGGTATATCTTAAAAATTTAAGAACAAAATTCATTTGATATCCTTACGACATGTATAATTCGTAAGCATAGATATGTCTATCCATACGAATAGCTTACGGATTTATTGAACCGTAAGAAACTTTCGTAGGCAGAGCTCAGATTTCTTGTAATGTCAAAGAGTGGCCAATAATTAATCTTTCATGTGCACAAGGAAGAAGTGAAGGTTCAACTCCCACTGGAAGTATATATATATATATAATATATATTATATATATATATATATATATTATATATATATATATATCTATATATATACATATATACAGTCTTATTGATTCTAATACGCTTAATATTACAAAAGTTATACCAAATCTGACACAAGCTTAAACCTTTATTAAAAAATTATGCAACTTGGATTTTGAGGGTTCAAAAGAAATGTCCTTTCCCCCTTTTTAAATTTTTTTCCCCTGTGGTTGCCGTCCTTGGTACTGCTACATACTAAGATCCTCATCGTATTCTAGTATACTCTTAAAAAAGTATGAAGTAGCCTTGCCAATGCTGTATTTTGTATTGCTGATAATGTTAAATGTTTTGTATACTGCTAATATTGTTAGATGATGTGCATGTCAAACTATGTAATCAATGATAAATTGCACTCGCAATGATGGTGGGTTGTGTCTTTCAGGGTTACGCTTCAGCTTCATCACACCCTAACATCTCTCACCTTTCTAACATAAAGCATATATGAGACAACCCACGCTCTGGATACAAAGATCCTACATGCAGATGCAAGTGAGTATTTGCCCTGATTTCATCGGGAAAATGTATACCCACCATAATTACTATAGTCTACATCCTCATCTGAATGCCTCGTTTCACTGAGAAAAATTTACTGCATAAGTGTAGTTCTACCACGATTTAATGTACTTTGCGCCATTCGTACACGGAAAATAATTTAAGATTAGGGTTTAGGTAGTGAACCATGCCATGTCAACGATTGCCAATGCGTACGCCAGCACTTCGTCTCTTAATTAGGATGCCTTTCTCAGTCAATGCTAGGTGATGGTAGAAGCCATCGTACTGGGGTCCAGTCATTTTTGAATTTAAGGAGAACTTACTTCTCAAAATACCTCATTCACCTCCATATCTATGTAATATAAAGAGAGAGAGTAGAGTAATACTTGGACAATAAATGCTGATGCATATACTTAATAGTTACATGAAAGTGATAAGATATGAGTAAAAAAAATGATAAGACCTTAATTTATACATGTCTCAAATTTTGTCACCGCATGTACATTAAATCATGTGAAGAGGTGATAAAGTATACAACAAATATTACCACACATATAAAATATACATGTAAGCATAGAATGGACGCGAAGCATCTCCTAATTCCGAAAAACACAGCAAATAACGTTGTTGCATCAAGCATTGCACATTTTGAAGCAAATCTCAGGTCTAAAGCACATGAATTTGCCATTGTTCACATCATGGGCGTCTACCAGCTGAATTTCTCAAAACCAACCATCTGAAGAGATAGTGTTACTATGGAACGAGAGTAAATATCAAATAAATATGCATTAATCTGTCGTGTCATATCTCAAAAAGAAGAAAGGAAAATACATGAACGGACGTACTGATCTAGAAGTGATTCCGGGTCTCTCAAGCACTAAACCCGAATGGCCTCACTGTACTATTATTTATTTTACAACAATAACCCATCAAAGAAGGGTAAAGAAGGTGTGTAATGATGCGATGGAACACATCAATGGATGGAAGACGATACACGAAACCAAATGAGAGGAGATCAAAGTTCTTTGCACAGTATCAATGTCGCTCTTTTAAGACCTCGGAGTTATTGCCAATGCAATCATCAAAAGTGAAATCCACAACAATCCCTTGGAGATCTAGAGGCAGCTGTTGCAGGAACAGAAAGAAATCTCATTAACGTAAGCCTTCTGCATACTTCAGTGTCAAAAAGTTTTATCAGACGCCATAAAAACTTGTTGAATTATCAAGTAGTATTCTCCTTTCACTGACCATGGGACGTACTAAATTGTCAATGCCACTGAGAGCCAAGTTAACTCTCAGTAAATAAGAGGATCAGATTCTATTAGTATTAGAGGGAGTTTTAGTGGGATCACCTGTGTTTTTGCGAACAAAATATAAATTAAAATGTGAAAAATTTTGAGGAAAGTTTTTTTTGCAAAACTCCGTATTATTGATGAAGTCCAGTCCTCTCAAAAACATTCTTCAGAATAGGTTTCTTTTCTTGTTTAATTTTTTAATATACTGATTGCGGGATTAAGAACTCAAATAGAAGGCAGAAATGTTCTTCATAATGTTATGTACTCATGTTTTCATGCACCCATTAATATGATATTTCTATGACATCTCCTAGAATAACTAACCTATTCAAACATTAGAATCAAGGGGAAAAATTAGAAAAGTGTCCGATTTCTCTCAGTACAACAGGAAAGATCGAACTCAGTCAATATTAGAAGAAGTTTTACAGAATTTTTTTAATTTTTAAATATTTTAATTTAACTTTTTCCGTAAAAACATAGATAATCTCATCTAAACTCCCTCTAATACTGAATGAGTCCGGTGCTCCCTTTACCGAGAGGAACCGGACTCAACAGAAAAACTCCGCTACTGTCAGACTCACCTCTATTGGCAGCCCTTCCCACCTGATCCGACTGAGACGACGTAGCATTGGGCAATGATATTCCAAGGCAGCACAGTCTGCCCCAAGAACGCCTGCATTTAACACAGAGTTACAGATAAAACTGACACCGAATAAATTGACGAGCATAGGAAAAATGTCCACAAGAATCGATCTATCACTGTTTCTTGTGTTTTCTTTCACCGGACGCCCCGAACTGCTTACATCTCGGACGCAGGGCAAGCTGGTGGAGTTGAGAAGGTTGGCATAGCCAGGCCTGCAGTCACAGCGGTGCCCAAACTTCGTCGTCCTCACGCAGTGCCTTCACCGCAGTGGGACCATGCGCATGCTGTTGGGAGTTCCCTATATGGAGGAGGAGGAGAGATGATCAGAAGAGAGAAAAGGAGATGAGAATTCAACTGGGCTCATGCTAGACATAAGTTTTATCTCCTAATTCAATAATTTTTTTTGGCATAATCCTTGTACTAAATATGCCCATATAAGCTATTGTTTCACAATGTTGATGATTATTTAGATTAGATTTTAGAGGTGCCGAGATGTAAAAAATAAATTTTGTACAAATCTCGCCACTTGCAAAGAAAAACTCAATCATGCATGGACGTCGCTCGTGATCTCAAACGTTAAAAGTTCTTCTTCCCCCTAAGATTTTGAGACCAGATTTTCTCGTGTGAAAACCTCTTTTAGAAGATATGATATATATTTCTTGAGAACGGAAGGATTTAACATAATGAAATAAAAATCAATTTAGTATGAGAATTCTGGGGCAAGAAGAATTACGATCCCACAAAGGATGGTCCGAAGGTGGTGGCAGCGGTGGCAGCGAGGGGGCTGGGGCAGCCGCGGTCCTGTTGGAGCACTCGTAGTTTAACGTACCTGATCAGAAAATCGTAGCAAGTACCACTAATTAGATGAGTGCAGTTGATAAGAATAGAAAGATAGAAAGAAACAAGAAATAGTATACTGACGTATGTTCTTTAGAAAGTTTCCTTATATTGTCATGTTCTGCTGCACATGATAAGGATGATCACGGGCATTCTTGCAGAAATACCTCTCCTAAAGTGAAAATTAACTATGTGGAATTCTATTTTAAAATTGTGTTTACACGTATACCCTTCTTATGTAAATTTATTGTCATGAGAACCCTTATATAGTGAATTTCTGGTTAAAATATCTATAGAATACTCCATTTCCTTAACATTATTTTTAAAGAGATTTTGACAGTTAGTTAATGAAAAGTGACGAAAAGAAAAGGCACAATTAATTCACGTTAGAGAGCATACATGTGAATATAAATTTTAGATAAAATCTCATGTAATTTCACTCTAAAAAATTGTGCATGGTTTATTGAACCGTACTGTATCAATGTAGTTCGAACATGCTAGTTGGACAATCACGACACCATGCAAGAGTGACACATATATGGAGCCTGATCCTTTTTATTTGTATTAGTTCTTTAGCGGGAACTTCACTAAAATAGTTATGTAAAAATTTTTTTATCATGTATTCCAATGACAAAGTCATCTCTAGTAATTCTACACTTCAAATTAAAGATTGTTCCCCTGAGAAACCATTCCTAGCCTTTTCCCATCTTCACCCCACCCTGCTAGAAGCAAACTCATATATATAGAGTAGTGGTCTGGTCAGTGCTATCATGCTCTAGTATCAACCCATTTGCTCGTGACGTCAATCAGGTTTAGCAACCAACACTCATCTTCTGCAGTCCCAAGACAAGCCTACCTCAAAGGTCCAAGCAAACGAACCTAACCTAGATGATGAAGTGGAGGTGGGGGGAGAGGAAGAGATGCTAGCTAGCTGGGCCCTTACAGTTGGGGATGACGCAGGGCAGTTGCTGGAATCGGTCGTCGAGCTTGGTCCATCCGGCGTCGCACTCGCACACGTACCCGAGCATGCGACTGCTGTCCGTCCTGCACCTTCCCTTCCCGCACTCCACCGACTCGCACAGCCCCTCTGCACACAACATGGGATGTTATGCTGGATAGGGAGAGAGAGAGGAGAGAGAGAGAGAGAGAGAGAAGAAGAAGAAGAAGAAGAAGAAGAAGTAGGGCAGCATGTTTCTTTAAGAAGATTGGGGCAGGAAGTGATCAGAAGGAAGAAGGTTAATGAGATTAGAAAATAACTCAATCAAACTGTGGAGATGAAGGATATCAGAGACCCAGGGTCGGAACTATTAACGTCGGCCAAGTGGGCTAGAGAACTTTATCGGTTGATGAAGAAAAGTGGGTGATCGGGGGTCGAGAAAGGCAGCAAGGAGAGGTGGCATACTGAAGAAGGGAGAGGCCACAGGGCCCAGCCAGTCTGCAGCGGCAGATCTTGGATGCAAAGACAGCAGAATTGCTTGGACAGCCAAGAGGAGAATCACAGCTCTTCTACCCATGTCTTCTACACTTGTGTTGAGAGAGAGAGAGATGGGGAAGATTGGTGGATCTCTGCAGCACTTATATACTATGATCTCGGTCTTTGACGTACGTATTCCTACAAAGCAAGCGTACCCCTTGTTCAGACATGAATTAGACAACTATCATCCCAAGAATAACCTTGCATACGATAACTTCTTTCCAGGATATTACCCCACACACCCATCTCCTTAATCATACCCTTCGCATCTCCTAATTGCTAGAGGTTAAGAATTGCTTCATTCACAAGTAGGAAGTTCTATCTACTAAACCATTTAAAAAAGATTAAAGGTTAGTTTAAATGCATGTTGACTAATTGTCTTTGATACTTGGGGAAGCCCTGCCCCCGTATGGGTTCATATTCCAATGAATGCCCAACTGTATTCACACATCATCTTATAAGAACAAGACACATCATGCACCTATATGAGACCATCAAGTTTTGCAAGAATAATCGTGTGGCCTTTTAACTTGACAAGAAGCCCCAACTTGGAGAAGAGAGACCTCTAGAAGCTTTTTAAACCGTGTGCTTTCGTCAAAGGTCAAAAATGTGGAGCGCCTAGAAGACCAACGCCCGGTCATGGGACGGGAAGAGGACCTGAAGATGCCCCCACAAGTCAAGACAATTGACTTACAAGAAGTTTTAAGTAATCTTCTGTTTGATAATATTAATAGGTATTTTATGGCTAAAATGATTAATTTTTAAGATTTTAAATTATTTGATAAAATATGTAAAATAATATCTAATTTAATGATTTAAATCTGAAAATTACTTATTTTTAAGTTATAAGAAATCACTTGTTTCTTTTTTTCAGATCAGCCACATTCCGGCGACAATCACCGGATTCCGGTGATGTTCGACTGCTGATGGCCTATCGGAATCCGCCGGCAGCCGAAATCTGAGAGTCGGCAGTCACTGGATTCCGAGGACTTGATTCAAAAATTAATTTTTAAAGTGTTCCAAATTTTGAACCCAAACCTATGAGTAGAAAAGTGACATACTAACCAACTGTGCCGTAATTCTGTTGGTTAGATATTAGTTTAGATGTTACTTATAAGTAGGTATCAAACAACTCTTAATGAATATCTTATATATAATAAATATTTTTAAATTTTAGATTTAAATAATAGATAAGAATAAGATTTCAGACTTTATGTAGCGATCCTGAATATTATGTCCGAAAAAGCTCTATATCTAGACTCACCTCCAGCGAACAGATCGAAATCTCACAAAGGATATCTCACACATGTGTCCAGTAGGTATATAAAAGATAACCACACCATATACATATACACGGTAAGGTACATGATCTCATATACTTTCATAAAATTATATTATCCCACTACATTATTACATGTCCAAAGAAAAAATATAGAAGTATAGGACATACTCTGAAGTGTACAACAAGAGCCAAAGCTCACACTACTTCTGGTACGTGGTACAGGTCCACCTCTACGAAACCACATTTGTTGAACATCTTAAAGAGGGGGTGTAGGGGTGTGAGCCTCACAAAGTTACAGGCTCAGCAGGAAAACTCCTCAAAACATTCACAACACACATAATCCATGTGAATAAAAGAAAATACTAAACCACTGAAAGTTGGAACGTGAACATGCTTTCTATTCAATATAGCATGCTTCCCATAGGTAAACGACTAATTAACAATAAAAATATACAATTAACATGCATCACCATAATCTCACGATCAACCAGAAGCACACTGCCAACTAAGAGCTACTTAACTCAGTAAGCATTAAAGATCAACCATTAAGAGAACATTACAGAAATGACAAGAATAACTGCAGAACCCAGTGGTACTAAGCCAACTGTACCACACTCACCACGGAGTAAACCACAGAAAACCACAAGTTGTGTCAGAAGGAGCGACTCTAGCACACGGGTCACAACTATTGGTTCATGACGCCGGTATCCGACTCGGACAAACCAACATAAGAAATACCCCTCAGTTTCGCAGTCACAAACGAAAGGTCTAACTACGGCTCCACCTCTACAAACACAAGAAGTTGTGGAGACCAACCAACACCACCTGCAGACACTAGTTGCAAGCCCACGCCTGACACTACTAGGGATTCCAGAGTCCCTAAAGAGAGGCAGTGGAAACACTGGATTAGTTGGGGACAAGTACATCTACTAGTGTTCGTCCTCCCATGAGGACGCTGAGCGATCCCACTCCCATAGCGTGAGTCGCTACCCTACATCGTCTTTCCCTCAACCAGACGTGCTACAACTCAACAGACGAGAAGCGAGGTGTCCAGAAAGACAACACAGACCTTGATAGTACATCGTATCGGGACAAACCCCGAGCGACACCATGCTTGGGCTCACAAAGAACCTGAGGTACCTGACTGGAGAGATATTCCGGAGTAAGCATCGGACCACCAAACTTGGCAAACCACCACGAGTCATAACTATAGTCACATAATCACCCCCTTAAATTGTTTGTTCATAAACCATGACAACCCACAACTGCTTAACATCGGTTAACACATAACCTTTAACTCATATACACACAATCTCTAAATCAAGTACTTTAAATCATGCACCTCTTACTTACATAGTATAATTAACATGTTGAACATAAATCACACATTAACCACTATCAACTATAAACTAGTCCATTAGCACTAATTCGTGCATTATCAACATTAACATGCTTTAAACATCTTAAACCAACATAAAATAACCAAGATTAGGCCACACAGGACCCACACTGCCAAACCAGCACATTTCACTTCGGGAAATAGAATGTGTAACGGCCCTGGATATTTATGTCCAATAAAGCTCTATATCTAAATCCGCCTCCCGCGATCAGATCGAAGCCTCGCAAGGGATAACATGCACAAGTGTTCAGTAAGAATATAGAAGACAACAACAACAGTATAGGTCACAAGAAAGTACATGTGCTCATACATGTATTCAACAAAGTACAATTGTCCTAGTACATTATCACATGTCCAATAAAAGAGTACAACTACCTGGGGCATACCCCGAGGGAGCACAAGCTCACACAACACACGACTAACTCTACTGCTGGTGTTACAAGTCTGCCACAATGCCTCCGTAAGCCACACTATAACGGCTAACACTTGAAAAGAGCTGTAAGGGAGTGAGCCTCAACAAGTCACTGGCTCAGTAGGGACCTCCCAAAAATAACAACTGAAAACTGAAGAGACCTCAACCCCAAAGGGTTTCACTGACAACACTAGTAGCCAAACCAAAATTTAAATATAAATACACCAACTAACACGAAATCCTGGAAGGTAAGAGAAACAATAGAACTAGCACAGCACCACTAGTCTGCCCAACAGCTGAAACATCTAGGCCACAAGCCTCACAGGCAAATCATTATAACAACTGATCGCCTAAGCCACGAGTCTCACAGGAAAACCACTACCTAAGCTACAAGCTTCACCGATAATCTACCCATGTAGGGTAACAGGACTGGCATCAACAAGCCAATCCACCACACACTACAATCATAAACAGAAGCTTACCCAAAGAAGGGTAAAACACAATGTGTGGAAGGTCACACCACACGACCTCTATGAAACACTAGTTCACCTCGACACCTGAAGAGATTGGTACACGACGTACCACAACACAAAGTACCCACGAGGTACCACCATGGTATCATAACCACAACTGTGCCACTACCAAGGCACACCACAAGGGGTAAAATGTAACCAGCGAGTCACTACACACAAGCCACAACCGGTGGCAAAGCACGAGTCGGAAAGGAACGACGCCACCACACGGGAACGGACTATTGGTTCATGACGCCAACATCCAACCCGGACAACACAGCACAAGAACCACCTCTCAGTCTCGTCACCACGGACACACAGTCCAGCTACAGCTCCACAAACACAAAAGTAAGCCAACCAACAGTGGAGACCAACCAACACCACACCTGCAGACCACACAGCTGCAGGCCCAAGCCTGGCACCTGAATTTTAGGGACTCTGGCCCGAGCTCCCTAAAGTGAGGCACTGGAAACACAGGACTAGCTGGGGACTAGTACATCTACCTGGTGTCTGTACCCCCAAGCACGAGCGCGCTACAAGCGACTGCACAAACACAAGTCGCTGCCCCCAGTCATCTTTCCCTCAGCCGGACGTACAACTCAAACACAAGAGTGAGGGTGTCTAGGAAGACGACTCAGACCTCAGTGGTACACACTGTACCGGGACACGCCCCGAGCACAACATGCCTGGCTCACACAGAACCTGGGGTATCCGACTGAAGAGGTATTTCGGAATAGGCATCGGACCACCAGACTCGGCAAACGCACAAACCACGATATATACTTATACCCCTTTATTTGTAAACACGATATACATGTGCCAGGGTAGCTTGACACGGTCACCATGTGACCTTCAAGCAAACCTACACCGATACATATATAAACCACAATAACGTATAATAACCTTGCCTGTCATTGGTCATCTCATGACCTCCATAGCAATACACAACATCTACTCTTTAATGACTTAACCTAATATAATAACAAACGTAACATGAGTTACACAACTCACTAACTACTCATATATTAACCCTACACTTGCTTACTAACTTAATCATCTTAAGTAATACTTAAAGACAACCAAAGGACCAGGGCTAGGTTCATACGGGAACCTCACTGTCCAACCATCACAAACTGACCACAGAAGCTGAAACGCGACGGACACATGCGTCGCCTTTCAAATCGCAATGCCCTGCCCAGATGCCATTCAAACCTTATGCGACAGGGCCTAGTGTCGGGACATAATCGTGATGGCCCGATACGTCGTCTTAAAGCCAACCTGATAGTCAGAGTTCAAATCGCGATGACGCGATGCGTCGCAATATCGCAAGTCGGTTAACACACTCATGAATGTGACGTACCAAAGCGGCACGTTCATGACCACCGTTAACCTGCATTAAACAATACTAGTATAAACGTGACGACCCTCATGGTCGCGTTTATACCAATCAGAATAGCTCATCATTCGGAAACAGAAACACGACGTCCTACTGCGTTGCGTTCATAGAATGAACGCGACGGTTAAGCCCATCGCGTTTCAAACGTGACTGTGGAGTCAACTGCACGACTGAACCCCACCTTTCCACAGGAGAACTAGCACACAAATGATACAAATAGCAAACTAAAGCATTAAACGGATTATCCTCAATATATAAGGCAAACCACCCACACATGCCTCGCCCCTTTAAAACCTTTCAAAACAAATAACACAAGTAGGAAGTATCCCTATCAATCGTGAGAACCCAAAGAACGCCAGAAACTCCACGTCGCGGCACATCCACGCTTCGACGCCATCCTCGCATGGAACCCATGCCGCACGAGCCGCTAGAAGGCCGAAACGCCGAAGATAGCCCCACAGCAGCTCCCTCCCCCGCCAGACAGAGCTCCTCTGCTCTGTTGGCAGAAACAAAGCACTTAACCACGAATCGAAATCGCGACGTAGGCAGAGGTCACGTTTAAGAGTTAATTGCGACGACCCTAATCGTCGCCAATCGAAGCCCAAAGCGCCGCCCAACGCAAAGGCGGTTCTGTGA
>JACBKR010004696.1:0-22149 GCA_014218235.1 Colocasia esculenta | reverse complement strand
TTTGTGTCCAACGTTGTACAGATAAATCTTGTCAGGTATCTGCAAGCATATCAACAATAAATAGGAACAGCTAGGGCTGTCGTTGATTGTCCATACAGTTTGGGAAACACTATTGCTAGATTTAGCAAAGCTCCTTTCTGTCAAAATAAAGATGTAGACAGAATACACAATAGTGGAAGATATCGTCTACATGCATGAGAGATACGTTCAGAGTGCATTGAATGCATAGCAGTCAACATACGAGATACGACTTTGACTATTCAACTTTAAAGAGTATTGATATAACATGAAATAAAAAGAATCGCTATGAACAAAGCGTGCTTTTATACTTATGAAATCGTTATAAGTTGATAGGCAATCGTATGACATAGACATTAAATCAATATAATGAAATCGTTATAAAGCACTTATGAAATCGTGTGCAAGACAATCGTTATAAAGCACTTATGAAATCGTTGTGCAAAACAATCGTTATAAGCATCAAGAAATCGATGTGATTACTTACCAATCGTTACTGTAAGTAATCGTTGCGATCAAAAAGGAGATCGTTATGACTACAGAAATCGATGTGATCACTTAAGAATCGTTGCGATAAGCAAATCGTTATGAAAAAATACAGAAATCGTTATGACAACTTAAGAAATCGTTGCGATGAGCAATCGTTACGAGGTCTTAAGAAATCGTTAGTGACAACTTAAAAATCGTTGCGACGAGAAAATCGTTACGATGTCTTAAGAAATCGTTATGACAACTTAAGAAATCGTTGCGACGAGCAAATCGTTACGAGGTCTGAAGAATTCGATGCATGACTTGTGAAAAGTATGAAGTGCGAGTTGTACCTGATTGTCTTGAACTTCATTTTACTTTTATTTCCTGTCCTGAAGGCTCAAGTATTCATTAGTATTGTTTTGTTAATCATCAAAATAATATATAAATAAGTGAATTAATTTTATATGGGGAAAGTTTTGTTCATCATCTCCCCCTTTTTGATGATGACAAAATATACTAACAGCATAAATAAACAGACATGTTTTTTCAGAGTTGCTTTAGTTTTCTCCCCTTTTGTCAATAGCAAAAAGATAGTTTATGGACAAAGAAGAGAGAGAGCTTTGGTTAATTATGCCAAAGATAATACCAGGGAGACAAAAGAGAGGTATGCTGTGAAATGACAGCCCATGCCTTGATCTCCATATCTTCAAAAGCTGGTGGAAAACACCAGGAGCAACTAAAAGAAGAAGAGCCCATGGCTGGAATATCCTTTGAATGTATAGCTCTGCCGCTGCTGTTCCAGGAATTCGCCATACTGATCTCTGTCCAGTATGAATCTGAAGTAGTGCTCTTTCCAAACGGCACTATGGATAAATCTATCCAGAGAGATTGGATAGAAAATCTTCTGATCAAGAAGATCCTTCTTCAAGGCATAGAAGGCAGTATATCTGGCTGCCCACTGAACATATATCTCTTGAATTGGATTTATGGAGTTGAGATCCAAGAAGGCTTCTGCTGATAGCATAGGCTTATTTTGACTGAACAAGGAACTGTTGATGGCTTGCAACTGAAGATGGGGTCCTTATAGAGCGACTCCCAGTCGGAGGGAGAAAGCCTCTCATACTCCCGAAATGATGGGCCAAAACTTGGGAGGAAATGCGGCCAAGTGGTATTCTCTGAAAATAAACAGCAAAAGGAAGGCATTCTACCCTACTTAGCTGACTACTGCTGCCATCAGCATTCGCAAGCATATCAGCAAAAGACATAGCAAACATATCAAACATGGGAAGACCTGCATCTGAGTCAAAAGCAAGCTATAGGAGTGTAGCTTCGGCAGAAGAACTGGAGAGTCAACTTTGAGGTTTGCAAAATCCACTGTGAGGGGAAGATTTATTGGAGTTCTGATCTCAGCATCACAATGGTTGAAGAAATTGGTAGAACTGGACTTCAGGCAGCTTGTTCAGGTAGCAGAAATCACTGTACAACTGGAAGTTCTTGGCTATCCTAATCTCTTCAGAATGAAAGGTCCCCAGGAGGTCTTATGCTGAAGAATGAACCACTCAGAAAGAGTGAGTGGGTGATCTCTATGGGCAAGGTTTCTGCACGGGCAGTCAAATATTTGAGTACAGAGACTTGTTGCCCTTGACGTTGGCCCACTGCTCTTCAGTCTTGACTCAGTGCCCTCATAGATTTTGGATTTGAAGGTGGGACAACTGGCAAAGAGGAAGATGATGTTTGATGCTCAGAGAGGTTGAGGAAAGGATACCATAGATAGTGGAAAGATACATTTTTGAAGGTATTCCCTATAATGTATCTTCTCTGAGGTTCGAGGGTAGGAGTACCAAAGAGGAGGAAATAATGGTGAGGAGGGGATGCTGACAGAGGATGATGTTTCCTCTTTTCTGGCAGGACTGGGAGGATCAGTCCTGTGGACATGAGTGGCAATGATAGAATGGAGATGAGGGTACTTCTCTCAAGTCATCCGGAAGATTAGTGTCAAGACCACTGTGAATTTGAGGTTTTTCCGGAATGAGGGTGACAGAAGAAGGAGAGTAAGAGGATGGAAGAGATGTTTGGGATTGAAAGATGTAGATGGTGAACTGGAGTATTTTCAGTGAGAGGTGAAGAAGGTGAAGGTGATGATGGAGCTGAGATTTGAGAGAGAGTGGGAGATAGAAGGTTGAGATGGAATGGGAGAGGATGAGGTTTGGGTGCGAGGCATAGGGTGTTTGAAAGTTGGTGTGCTGGAGGGGCTGTAGAAGAAGATGAAGGTGAGGAGAGGGTTGAGTTGCAAGAGTAGAAGTTTAGGGGCCTTGGTAGCTGCTATTGGCTCTTCCCCCTTTTGCTTGACCTGCGCTGGAAACTGCAGACGGCCCAGATGTCCCTGATGCTTGCACTGATGGCCCAGATGGCCCTGACTCTTGTGCTGGAGGCCCTGGTGGCTGAGGAACAGCTGCTGGTCTGCTCTGAGTAGCAGAAGGAGAAAATCCACCTGTCCTCGAATTACTGATAGCATGGACTTCATGTCTGACATTTTCTTGTTGAACCACCTTATAGCATCAGACTTGAGATAGTTCAGTAGTGGTTGTAGCTTGACTGGCAAGAATGCCTTGGACACTGGTCTGAACTGATGATAATATATCTCCTTGAGCCTTTAATATTTCCATAACAGGCTTTAAATTTACTTTCCTGTGGCTCTTTCTTTGCCTTCTGAGAGCCACTCTCTTTCTTTTGCTTTTCTGAGTGACTGGCTCCTCAAAATTAGCATGGCTTGTACTTGGTCTTCATTTACAGGTACTTTGGCAGGAGCTTGATTTCCCTGAGATGGTGCATCTGTTTCAGGAGCATTCCTCTATCATAGATTCCTCATTGCCAATTTGCTCCCCCTGAATAGGAGCATTGAGTTCAACATTTTCTTGCTCCCCCTTAGTAGGAGCTTCTTCCAAAGCAATTTCCTCAATGGCCTTCTGCCACTGATTCTGACAATTGAGGCTCACTTCCAATTGGCTCCATTTGGCTAGGAGTTTCCTCAATTTCAATGTGACCCCCGGCCTCAACAGTGGATGCTTGAGGCGCACTTGCAATTTGCTCCCCCTCAGTAGGAGCTGCTTCCATCACTACTTCCTCTTGAGCAACTGTTGACTCCTCAGGATAATATTTTCTGCATTGGAACTTTCAATATGGCCTGATGCCATAGCTTCTGTCTCTGTAAGTCCACCACCTTCAGAAGTAACTGAGGTGGAAGGTATGGAATCTAGCACCTCTCTCAGGACATGCAACTTTGGAGGTGGGCAAGGATCTGCCACACCTACTACTTCTTCTTCGACTGGAGCTGCTACTGCTGCTAATTCTGCTGCTGCTGCTGATACTTCTGATTCTGGTGCTGCTGCTAATTCTGCTGCTTCTTCTGGAATCTCTGAGACATCTCCAATGATGGCCTCTCCCTCTGCTACAAGAGGTCTTGGTCCATCTGCCATATGTACTGAGAATCCACTCTTCTTGAGGTTCCTGGACCTATAGACTGCCCATCTTTTCCACTATGCCCCGGATAGATTTTACTCCAAAGTGTTTAAATATCTTGGTAAGTAGATGAGCATAGGGCAATGAAACATTCAACTTACTCTTTGTATCCTAGATTTGATCATGGGCAAATTTCATTCTCTCCATCATGACCTCAGCCATGTTAATTTCCTTTTGCTGGATTACCCAGAACATCATATCTGAATCCGCCCTTGTGCAAGTTGAGAAGGTGGCACTGCGGGGAACCATAACTTGACAGATAATGAAATGCAGTAATCGATCAAGCATTCATTTGATTTATATCCTTTCCCATCCTTCAGCCTATATCCTGTTCCAACAATACCTAATCCTTTAACATGGGTATCTACTGTGTGGATCCCGCTGCTCCCGGAGGTGGTCACTCTCCAAACAATGATCTTAACAGATTATAATCAATCCTGATGTGGGTGCCTTGACAGGGATGTTCAAGGACCCATCTTCTTCACTCTTCAAGCAAACAAAGAAGGCCTTCACGAGGTCTGGGTAGCTTACCTCAGAGAAGGTTGCAATTTCTGTCCACTGAAGTCTGTTCAAAGCAGCCACGACGCTGTCCATTTCCATTCTTTGATAGGTCTGCAACTCTACTGCCTTGTGTCCGCACAGCTTGGTCTTGACGAAGGTGTGATCTCTCCTGCTGCTCAGGAGTCCAAGACTCCACGTTGTAACCCCCAACACTTCCGGAGATGACTGGAGCGGCCATGGAGGGAGTGAGAAGGATTCTGGAAGGAGGAGTTGGCGGCAAGGATGAAAGCCCTCAAGAAATTCTTCGCGGGAAGAGGAGAGGGGCTTTGAATCTTGCAGAGAGTCGATGCCGGAATCGTTAGGGCATCGGCTTTGGGCGAACAGATACAGGAGGAAGAAGGGTAAAGGTGGAGAAGAGTCGTTCCCACAACGATTTGACTAAATAATAACACTTTATAAAAGGGAGGCGCCAAAGGGGTAACGGCAGAAAACGACAAAAGGTTGGACGGGTCAAACTACTTTTAACACAATAGCGGTCAAATAAAGTGAATGAGCTGAGTTTTGCTTAATGCCAGAGAGAGAGAAAATTTTCATTATAATCTGAAAATTTATATGCCAATTTAAATACAGAAATCTTTCACAAATTGCACATCCCTAATTCTCTTCTAAGAGATGTAAATCTCTCTTCAGGTAGGGCTTTTGTGAAGATATCTGAAGTTGACCATTTGTATCTATAAAAGAAATTTCTAAATTACCACTAGCTACATGATCTCGAATAAATGATATCTAACTCATGTGTTTAGTCCTTGAGTGTTGCACTGGATTCTTGGTGAGGTTGATGGCACTTGTATTATCAACAGTAGTGGAATTGACTTGATTGAATGTCGAAATCCTCAAGTTGTTGCTTTATCCATAGGAGTTGTGTACAGCAACTTCCAGCAGCAACATATTCAGCTTCAGCTGTGATAGAGCTACTGAGTTTTGTTTCTTGGAGGACCAAGATATCAGACATCCTGCAAGAAATTGACAACAACCACTGGTGCTTTTTCTATCTACTTTGCATCCAGCATAGTCAGCATCAGAATATCCTACTAAATTTATTTTACAAGATTTTGGATACCAAAGACCTAAATCATGAGTTCTAGCTAATATCTAAATATTCTTTTCACAGAAATTAAATGAGACTCTCTAGGGTCTGCTTGATATCTAGCACACATGCATACACTAAATAAAATGTCTGGTCTACTTGCTGTTAAGTAAAGTAATGACCTATCATACCTCTATAGTTCTTTTGATCTACCTTTTTCCATTTTGATCACTGTCCATTCTGGTTGATGTGCTCATTAGCGTTGACAATGGCTTCGCACCTTCAAATCCAAATTTCTTTAACAGTTCTTTGGTGTACTTGGCTTGACAGATGTGGGTGCCTTCTTCCCTTGCTTGATTTGCAATCCAAGGAAGTAGTTTAGCTCTGCCATCATACTCATTTCAAATTCTCCCTGCATAAGCTTTTCAAAGTACTTGCAAAGAGATTCATCAGTAGATCCAAAAAAATATCATCTAATATATTTGCACAAGTAGTATATGTGACTTTTGATTTTATAAATAATGTGCTATCTACTTGACCTCTAGTGAAACCATGATCTAATAAGAAAGTACTGAGCCTTTCATACCAGGCTCTAGGTGCTTGCTTTAAACCATATAAAGCCTTATGGAGTTTAAATACATGATTTGGAAATTCGGTGTCATCAAAACCTGGAGGTTGTTCAACATACACTTCCTCCTTGATAAAACATTTAAAAAGGCAAATTTGACATCCATTTGAAACAATTTTAAATCATGCAGATGCATAAGCAAGTAAAATTCTAATAGCCTCAAGTCTAGCCACAGGTGCATAGGTTTCATCGAAATCTATGTCTTCCTCTTGGGAATAGCCTTGAGCTACCAGTCTGGCCTGTTTCTTAAGATTACTCCAGACTCATCCAGTTTATTTTTGAACACCCACTTGGTGCCAAACTGAATGATTGGATGGTCTAGGAACAAGCGACCATACTTGGTTTCTCTTGAACTGATTAGTTCATCTTGCATGGCTATTATCCAAGATTCATCAGTTAAAGCTTCATTGACTGTCTTAGGCTCTATTTGAGAAACAAAAGCTAAATAATCACAAGGAATTACATTACCTCTTGTTCTTACCCCTACAGATGGATCACCAATAATGTTCTCAAGAGGGTGATCTTTCTTATGTCTCCATTTTTTGGAAGATTTTCATGTTGAATTTCAGTTTGCTGCAGTTCTTCCAGAGGTGGATCTTCCTTGTCCTCAATTGAGGTATTCTTTAATTTTTCGGACAAGTCATCTGCATCATCAATGTCACTAATTTCTTCCTTTTTCAAGAAGGGTTAGATTCATCAAAAATAACATGCACAGATTGTTCAATTAATAATGAGCGTTTATTGAAAACTCTATAACCTTTGGGTTTAGAAGTGTACCCCATAAAGATGCTTCATCTGATTGGCATCTAACTTACCAATGTCCCTTTTTCCATTGTTTGGATGAAGCAAGGACATCCAAATATTTTGAAGTGACTGATCTTAGGTTTCTTTCCCTTGTAGAGTTCATAAGCAGTCTTCTTCAGAATTGGCCTGATCATTACCCTATTAATGATGTAGCTTGCAGTGTTGATGGCTTCGGCCCAAAAATATCTTGGCAAGTCATATTCTGATAACATTGTTCTTGCCATATCCAAAAGAGTTCTATTTTTCCTCTCAGCAATTCCATTCTGTTGGGGTGTCTGGTGCTGAGAGTTGTGCTCAATTCCTTGGTCATCAGAACCTAGCAACTTTCATTTTGAAATTCACCACCATGATCTGATCGGATAGAGATAATGGTGAACTTCTGATCTTTCTGAACTTTCTTGCTGAAGCTGACAAAATTATCAAAGGTGTCATCTTGTGCTCTAGAAAGGATACCCAAGTAAATCTTGAGTAATCATCAACTATGACAAATCCAAAAATTCTTCCTCCAAGACTGGTAGTCCTCATTGGCCCAAATAGATCCATGTGAAGTAGTTCTAACGGCTTTGAGGTGGTCACTAGTCTTGATTTGAAAGAGTTCTTGGTGTGCTTCTCTTGCACAAGGTCTGCAGATGCTATCCATTTTTGTGTTGACCTTTGGCAGTCCTTCCACTAGATTTCTCTTTCTGAGCTTGTTCAATCCATCCAAACTGCAGTGGCCCAGTCTTCTGTGCCACAACTCAGTTGATTGATCTTTGCTGGCTGCCAAACAGACATCTTGATCCTTGAGTTCCTCAAGATAGAGTACATACAAATTCTTTCTCTATATGCTTCAAATGGACTGCTCCATCCTTTAATATGCTGCATTTTGATTCTTGGAACTGAATCTGATGGCCTTTGTCACACAACTGGCTGATGCTAATGAGATTGTGCTTAATCCTTTGACCAGCAACACATCTTCAATAACTGATTTTCCTTTGTTGTTCCGGACCCACTTCCTATCACTGTGCCTTTTCCATTATCTCCAAGGTTTGTTCTCTTCAGCTTGGACTTGCGAAAAGCTTCTGGTTACCTGACATGTGTCTTGAGCATCCACTATCCAAATACCTTTGGATGCTCTTGAATTTCCCTGAAATTTAAACATTAAGTTTTAGGTACCCAAGTTCTTTTGGGTCCTGATGGTTAGTATCATTAATTTTACCTTTTATTATCCATTTTTTATGTCTTGTGGGCATGTTGTTACGATATGTCCTAAATTGTTGCAGTGATCACAGCAAGATAATTTTGTTACCTTTTCTATATACTTGAAATCAGCTTTATATGCTATATCTTGTTCAGGTACAAATTTTGGTGTTGGATATGTTTAGGGTAGATTATGGTTTCTTCATTATCTGGGGGTGTATATCCTAACCCATTTTTCTTCTTCCTGATCTTCTAGCACCTTTTAATATTAGAGAGTTTTTACATTGTAAATTTTTCTAGTGTGCTTGATAGTCATTATTTTCTTCATTAAGTTTTTAATTTTTTCTTAATTCATCTGTGCTTTCCTGTTTTCCAATTTGTTATTGTTCATTCTTAGCTTTTAGGTCTTCACATAACAATTTATTCTTCTTTTAAGTTCAGTTATGTGTTTTCTAATCTTCATTTTCTGTTTTTAGATCAGAATTAGTGTCTCTAGACAAATGATATTTTCTTACTGATTTAATAATTTGCATACTCTTTATATTTATCATAAAGTTTATTAAATGCACTTTCTAGATTATCCGAATCTGAATCATTACACAAATCAAAAGAAGAGTCAAAAGTTACCTTATCATCGGTGTTGGCCATGAGAGCCAGGTTGGTTCTTCATCACTGCTTGAGCTTGACCACTGTCTGAGTCACTGCTGTTCTCCCAAGCAGCTGCCATTGCCTTTCTTATACTTCTTGAATTTCTGAATTATCCTTCTTCTTGTGATCATTCTTCTTAAGCATTGGACAATCTGCCTTGATGTGTCTAGGATCTTGCATTCATAGCATATCACTTCTCCTTTCTTCAAATCCTTTACTTCTGGTTTTCTGAAATCTTTATTTCTTAAAAAATCTTTTCCCAGACTGGAGCTTCTTCTTCTTTGCTAGAATTCTTTGAAGTCTTCGAGACAGATTGCTTCTTCATCATCATTGTCCTTACTGCTTTCACTGTTGTCCAGTGATTCTTCTGATATGTCTTCATTAGCCTGAGAGCATTTGATTGCTTCTTTCTGCTGGAGGATTCTCTAATCTCTCCATATTTATCTCATGAGCCATGAGGGATCCTATTAACTTCTCCAATGACATTAGTTTTAGATCATTGGCTTCCTCAATGGCTGTTACCTTTGGAGTCCATGAGGATGGCAGAGATCTGAGGATTTTCCTGACATATCTGGTACATCATAGACTTTTCCTAATCCAGCTAACCCATTTGTGATATCTGTGAATCTACTAAACATTTGGGTTGGATTCACTGACTGCATCTGGAATCTTTCATATTGGTTACAAGAATGTCGATTTTGTCTCCTTACCTTATCTGTCCCTTCATAGGTATTCTGAGCTTTTTCCACATTTCCATTGCGGATTTGCAGGCTGAAACTCTGTTGAATTCTTTCTTGCTGAGGGCACAGCACAGGATGCTCTTGGCTTGCAGTTTAAGGAGATTTTTTTCTATCTTCATCTGTCCACTGAGCCTTTGCATTGGTGACTAGAAGATCGCCTTCTTCTACAATGGACCACATCATGTAATCGTGGCCTTGTAGAAAGTACTCCATTCTTGTCTTCCAATAGGTATAATCTTCTCCATCAAACAAAGGAGGTCTGTTGACTGACTGACCTTCGAAGTACCTTGGGCTGCCATGGATCTTACTCTTCAGATCGTTGGATCTTTTCTTTGTCGAAGAGACTCGCTCTGATACCACTTGTTGCCAGCTAGCTAGCCCAGAGGGGGGGGGGGTGAATGGGTATTTAAAAATTAGATCTTAGATTGATACTGTTCACTAAAAAGATACACACAACTTAAATGAAGGTTAGAGTTAGAGGAATGAAACAGCAAAGCACAAAACACAGCCACAAGACACAAGGATTTTCTCCTGGTTCGGAACTCCTTTATAGGAGAACCTACGTCCAGTCCCGAGCAATACCTCAGGATATCACTAACAAGGGTACTATCCCCCTCACGGATCCGTACACCCAGCACAACTGGTCTTCCTTCAACTGAAGGGAATACAACCACCTGGATACCACCAGGTCTTCCTTTCACACAGAAGGGAATAACCCGCCTGGATCAACAAGGTCTTCCTCACACAGAAGGGAATACACTATAAGAGTAAGCACAAGAAACAAGCTTTAGAAACTAGCTCAAACAGCTACAATCTGAAGCAAACAAGCCTCGAGAGAGAAAGGATTTTGACACTGTTTCTCTCAAAGACTTCACTGGCTATTGGAATGGAGTGCTTCGCTCTTGTTTTAACTACTGAAGACTTGAAGATTGGCTATTCTCTATCACAGAATGTTGTTCTCTTGAAAATTGTCTTCTCAGTCTTGTAGTCTTGTATTTAAGCTTCCATTTGAAATTTGAACGTTAAAGATCCGTTGTCTCTCATTCTGGTGTAGTTAGACTGGTCTGCAAGGAAGCTTCTGATCTTCAGTCTTTTATCCTTTAGTACACGTCAAGAAATGTTTTGATATCTTGTATCTTTTGTGTCCAACGTTGTACAGATAAATCGTGTCAGTATCTGCAAGCATATCAACAATAAATAGGAACAGCTAGGGCTGTCGTTGATTGTCAGTTACAGTTGGGAAAAGATTGCTAGATTTAGCAAAGCTCCTTTCTGTCAAAATAAAGATGTAGACAGAATAGCACAATAGTGGAAGATATCGTCTGCATGCATGAGAGATACGTTCAGAGTGCATTGAATGCATAGCAGTCAAACAGACTAGATATGACTTTGACTATTCAACGTATATTAAAGAGTATTAATATAACAATGAAGCGATATGAACAAAGCCGATGCTTTTATGACTTAGAATCGTTAATCGTTATAAGTTGATAGGCAAATCGTTATGACATAGAATCTTAAATCATAATAATGAAATCGTTATAAGCACTTATGAATCATTGTGCAAGACAAATCGTTAAAGCACTTATGAATCGTTGTGCAAAACAATCGTTATATGCATCAAGAAAATCGATGTGATTACTTACCAAATCTTACTGTAAATAATCGTTGCGATCAAAAAGGAGATCGTTATGAATTCTAATGAAATCGATGTGATCACTTAAGAAATCGTTGCGATAAGCAATCGTTATGAACAATACAGAAATCGTTATGACAACTTAAGAATCGTTGCGACGAGCAAATCGTACGAGGTCTTAAGAAATCGTTATGACATCCTAAGAAATCGTTGCGACGAGCAATCGTTACGAGGTCTTAAAATCGTTATGACAACTTAAAAAATCGTTGCGACGAGCAAATCGTACGAGGTATAAAGAAGTCGATGCAATGACTTGGGAAAATATGAAGTGAGAGTTTTACCTGATTGTCTTGAACTTCATTTTACTTTTATTTCCTGTCCTGAGGCTCAAGTAATTCATTAGTATTGTTTTGTTAATCATCAAAATTAATATATAAAAAATGTGAATTAATTTCATGGGAAAAAGTTTGGTCTCAGGCACTACTACAGATATTTTTTCCGAGTGGCATGAGCATTGTATCAAAATTGTAATTGCAAGATTTGGCAAAGTTTTTTGCCAAGCTTCCTACTACTACCAAGGGATGATATTCAGAGATCTTCATGTAATTCTTTTTTTAAGAGAATGATATATATGGGAAGATTTCTATAATAATTGTGATTCTGTGTGCATTGACGTACCAGTGAATAGGAAGGAAAACATAGGGAATTTTGCTCACATGAGTGCCATGCTCGATTTAGCATCAAACATATTAATTTCATTTTCATATACAATTTATTTTTTATTATGTTTATATATTGACAGAATTTTGTATTTGGTGTCACCATTTTAATGGCAAGTCTTTAGATGATGCTTGCCTCTCTCCCACAGGTATCTAACCATCTCATTGGCAAACTGTAACACCCCGAAAATTAGTGATTTAGAATTAAAGGAGAATAAATAAATTCCATAATTATTGGAACGATAAACTTACGTACCATTATCGTACGAGAGAAAACACATCGGGGAAATTGTAACATAGAAGAATAACCCAACCATAAATTAAATAAACATGTTGGAGAGGCTTACAACATTTATGTATTAATAACCCATTAACAAGATTGGGCCAATGGAGTACAGGCACAAGGATAAAAAAAATTGGGACAAAAATACAATACCTAAATTCATGTATTAATTATGCAATAATTAGGGAGGGCAATTTAATGTAAAATTAGGGTGATTAGCCAGTAAGGTAAGCCAAAACCGGACCCAACCCTAAGAGGTGGTTTCCTAAACCTTTGCTACCTCCTTTGGGTGAGAGAATCCCAGATTTCTTGGAAGTAGAAACAGAATTCGCAGCCCCTTCCTAGTCCCGTTAGGACTTATAAATACACCCTAAATCTATAAGAACTCATCCTTAAACTCTTGGGGAAGGTTTAGCAACAAGTTGGGTCGTGAGCAGCAAGTTGGAGCGCTGGGGAAGAGGAGGACGGCTGGGAAAACGTGCTCTTCCTCAACCTCGCTCTGCATCACCCAGAAATCTGCAAGGAGTTATTAGCATTCAAGGTAGTGTTCTCGGGCCAAGATTAAGACAACCAACACCATCATGTAGACCTTCGAGTCTAGGTTCATTTTCACTTGTTTGACTAATTTCATGGAGTATACATTGTGTAATCGTAGTTTCCCTACGTCGCGCACAGTTAGGGCTTTTCCCGTTCTTCATATCATGCATACACTTCAAGACCGAATTAGACTAAACTTCCTTCATAAACGTTCTTCTACTTGTAGTCACAATCATCTGTTATGTTGGACGTTTTATCCAAAAGTCTTTCCTTAGAGAGTTATAAGTGTGAAAGAGAGTTGCTGCATGATACTGCGATTTCGGGCTGCACTTAGTTTTATGTTATTTATATGTTTTCTTAGGATTCGAGATCGAATTAGATCAAACCCCCAACATCAAAGTTCTTCTACTAGTTGTCCTCGTCATATTTTGTGTTGAACGTTTTATCTAAATGTCATTCGTTAGAGAGTTATAAGTAGGGTAAGTAAATCACTGCATGAGATGTGTTTTCGGGTTACACTTGACCTATATGTTTTTCTGGGAGGGCCTCTAGTGTCGACACTACTTGATCTAGTGTCGACACACTGTCCCAAATCAGCCCAAAAGGTGTTCTGGGAAGACCTCTAGTGTCGACACTACTTGATCTAGTGTCGACACACTGTTCCATACTGGCACAACAGGTTTCTAGGAAGGTCTCTAGTGTCGACACTACTTGATCTAGTGTCGACACCCTGTATAGACCTGTTGACTGGGTTTTTCTGGAGCTCTCTAGTGTCGACACTACTTGATCTAGTGTCGACACTACTTGACCAGTTCTGCATTATTTGTCTTGTGTTTGAAGCATTGTGTCGACACCAGTCAAGGGTGTGTCGACACTACCTTTGCAAAAATATTGCATGTCTTGGGTATGATCATTACATGATGTCTACTAGCATGTGCATGATGTATATAGTATGCATGGACCTAAAAGAAATCAACCCATTGAATAATGGTAATGATATGAATATGATTCTAATGTGTAATTTGATTGTCCTTATGTTCATTGGATTATCTTATGATCTTCCCTGTTGCCAATTGATATGATAAGAAGATGATATGAATGTGGGGAGGAATACATGTTAGTATGGACTTGTTAGTGAAGTTAATATCATGAATTGCATATGAGTTTCAATAGTTACATGCTTATCGGTGTTCCATAATTATTTGTCCATATGCATACATGCTAGATCTGTGACTCGTCAATTACACATTTGCACGAATAGGCACACACCTTCTTGGGAATTGGGAGCTCTCTGCCGGTTATTCTGAATTGGTAGACTAGCGCCTTTCCTAAGACCTCTGTAAGTCTCCATTCTCTATGGATTTCCACATAGAGGCCGAGCTGGTTGTACCATGAAGTACCCTGGAGATAGAAAGCACATGTTCTGCATACGATCTGTCTTTAGAAACATCCTCATGTCAAGACATTAATGGATTATGAACATCATACGTCATTATACTGCCTTTTGTTCTCTTGAGCTATTTTCATACCTTGACTCTATGAATGATCATGTTCCTTTTACTATGAGCTTGTCATTGAAACTCTGTGGCCATAATATGAATATGTTTGTTCGGCACAACATGGGATTTCGGTCCATTTGACCAATGCCTGTGCAATAGGGGCCCTGTATGGTCCTGGGGAGGAGCGCCCCAACGTACTATTAAACCGTGGGAGTATGGACTCTTGGTGCTTGGCATAGCACAACAAACAGCAAGATTCGTGAAAATGTGCCTTTGTTTGATATGATAAGTTTGACTTGACATGATATGATACGTTTGTTCGCGAACACATGAGATCTGTTTGAATATGGCCAATCTCTTTTGATACGATTCTACTCTTGAAATATCTGTTCATTGATATGCAACTCAACATTTGATCTGAAATGATATCCGTTCTACTCTGCTACTCAATCTGTTAGTATTGCATGCATTGTCATCATGTACATGTTCATATCTTGCCTAATTAAATGTTAATCATGTATATTAGTGCCCGCACAATATGAGATGTAAATCCTACTGAGCTAGTTCGCTCACCCTTTCATCCTGCCCTTTTCAGGTAGATGAGGAACCAGTGGAGTCCGATGGGGCAAGGCAGAGTGATGACACCCGCCATATGAGTAGTTGACAGTTTAGAAATACATATGAGTAGTCGATGTATTAGAGAAACATTTTCATTTGAATAATGACTCTTTTCAGTGAGTCCTTTATATGTAAGGTTGTAACTAGTGATTTGGAATGGAAAAGAGTACTTTTGATGACATTATTATGGTCTGAAATGTGTGGTTATATGTAATTGTGACTGCGCTATTCAACTATGATACGTCTATCTGTATCGATCACGTCCCCGGTATTTATTCCGCTGCTAAATATCAGGCGTGACAGTTGGTATCAGAGCCCTAAACCTTAGGGACCAAGGGAATAGGAACGTAGAATGAAACTAGGTCACATGAGTCAAAAATCTGTCGTACCTAATGTGAGCTTGGGTAGAATCATGGGAATAGGAACACATGTGATATAATTAGATGACTGACTTATATTATTATCTTGAAGGTACTTATTACCTCAATGGCCGCTGAATGTGCCCAGGCTAGGAACATGCAACAAACAATACAGAACTTGACTCAGGCTATTCTGCAGCCACCCAGGGTGGAGGTAACCGCGGAGCCGGTGATCTCCATCGGAATTTTCAGAATATGGATCCGCCTAGGTTTGGAGGGAGTACTAACCCAGATGTTGCTGAACACTGGGTTAAGGAAGTTGAAAGGATATTCAGGGTCATGCAATGCACGGACCAGAACAAAGTACTACTGGCGAATTTCCAATTGGAAAAGGATGCCAGGGCATGGTGGGAGTCGGTAGAAGCAACGTTGAATGGCCAGCAACTAACATGGGCTCAGTTCATTGAGCGCTTCAACACCAAGTACTTCTCTGAGAGGTCCAGGAACAGAAAGCAGCCGAATTTGTGGCTTTGAAGCAGAGAGGACTCAATGTGGCCGAGTATGAGGCCCAATTCTCTCGTCTGTCCCGATATGTTGTTCACTTAATTGGGATAGAAAGGATGAAGGCAAAACACTTTCTGATGGCTTGAGACCCCAGTTCATCACTCAACTGGCGCCAATGGACATTCAAACCTATGCTGACATGGTAAAGAAGGCTCAGTTATTGGAAGATGCCATGGAGACTGCTGAAAGAATTAAGGAAAATCCGTGAAAAAGGGAGCAAGTGTCTTCTACAGGAAGGTATCAGCCGACCATTGGGAAGAAAAGGCCCAAGCGGAGTAAATGAACCAGCTGATAAAAAGCCAAAGGAGTTAGGTAAGCAGATAGTGGTGACATCGGGAGAGAAGTGCAAACATTGTGACAAAGCTGGTCATCGGTCTGAACAATGCTGGAGAGCGCATGGGAGATGCCTGCGCTGTGGTAGTCGTGACCATAGGATCTCGAACTGCCCAATGCTGAAAGAACAAGCCCCTCAGGACAAGCGTCCGAATGGACAGAAGAGGCAATGCCGCTTGCAAGCTATTCAGAACCTGAAGCTGCTAAAGAAGGAGGTATCATGGAAGGTACACTTACTATTCTTTCCCGACCCGCATATGTTCTCTTTGATACGGGAGCTACGCATTCCTTTATATCTCAAACATTTGTTGATACCCTACCTGTGAACCCGTCCCAATGAAATCCGGAATAGTTGTGTCAACCCCGATTGGTCCTGGCACCATCTTACAAACATATGCCATCTAGTGAAGTGTTGATTGAAACCCAAAACCTACCAGCAAATTTAATATGTATGGATATGGAGGGGTATGATGTGATATTGGGAGCAGACTGGTTGTCTGAACATGGGGCTAGTATCAACTGCAGGAGAAGTCGAGTAACCTTTAGCCATTACCCAAACTAGTGTTCACAGGGGATAGAAAACGCAGGAGATTGTCACTTATCTCTGCACTACAAGCCAAAGGATGATGAGGAAAGGTTGTATGGCCTTTCTTGCTGCTGTTGTCATCACAAAGAAGGAAGTCAAAGTTGAGGACATCCATGTTGTCAGCGAATACGCTGATGTTTTTTCCGAAGACTTGCCAGGAATTTCTCCTGAGTGAGAGGTCGATTTTACATCGAGTTGGTCCCTGGAGCAGCACCAGTATCTAGGGCACCATATAGAATGTCCCCCGCAGAACTGAAGGAAAAAGGAGCAACTGATGGAACTGTTAGAGAAGGTTTCATCCGACCAAGCACATCGCCATGGGGTGCACCTGTCCTCTTCGTCAAGAAGAAAGATGGGTCGATGAGGCTATGTATAGATTACAGACAACTAACCAGTTAACTATCAAAACAAATACCTCTGCCAAGGATTGATGAGTTGTTTGATCAATTATCTGGAGCTAGATACTTCTCTAAAATAGATCTCAGATCCGTTATCATCATTGAGATCAAAGGAGAAGACATTCACAAGACGCCTTCCGAAGCAGGTATGAGCATTATGAATTTATTGTTATGCCTTTCGGACTAACAAATGCCCCTGCATTTTTCATGCAGTTGATGAATAGCATTTATCGCCCATATCTTGATAAATTTGTGGTGGTATTCATCAATGATATATTGATCTATTCCAAGACAAAAGAAGAGCATGAGGAGCATTTGCGGATTTCATTACAGATTTCATTGTATATGCAACTCGACATTTGATCTGAAATGATATCCGTTCTACTCTGCTACTCAATCTGTTAGTATTGCATGCATTGTCATCATGTACATGTTCATATCTTGCCTAATTAAAATGTTAATCACTATATTAGTGCCCGCACAATATTGAGATGTAAATCCTACTGAGCTAGTTCGCTCACCCTTCATCCTGCCCTTTTCAGGTAGTGATGAGGAACCAGTGGAGTCCGATGGGGCAGGGCAAGAGTGATGAGCACCCGCCATATGAGTAGTTGACAGTTTAGAAATAGACATATGAATAGTCGATGTATTAGAGAAACATTTTCATTTGAATAATGACTCTTTTCAGTGAGTCCTTCTTATGTAAGGTTGTAACTAGTGATTTGGAATGGAATAAAGAGTACTTTGATGACATTATTATGGTCTGAAATGTGTGGTTATATGTAATTGTGACTCGGCGCTATTCAAATGTGATACGTCTATCTGTATCGATCACGTCCCCCGGTATTTATTCCGCTGCTAAATATCGGGACGTGACACAAACAATGTGCGAGAGTGGACTGTGTGGACGAGCAATATTAAAATTGTTAGAGTATAATTGTTTATGATTATTTTCTTTACATGAATGAAACAATAACTGTCTATTCTTGTCTTCTTAGAGGATTGCTGAGTGGAATAAGAAGAATCGCTTCGCTCAGTCTATGACATATAGACAGGGCAGGACTAGTCATTATCAATTGATGAATGAATTTTTGAGTTCCTTTTATGAATAATATTTTTTCCTTTCATTTAGTTACGTACTTACTTCTCTTTCTCATTTTGTCACAATTTAAGTAGTCTAACATGCATGGACATAATCCGCATCAGCTTGAGCTTTTTAAGATGGTTGATGCAAAGACCTAGCATATGGCAGTGAGAGCTGGGTAGATGAGGAGAGTAGGAGACGATATGTAGTAACTTTATTTTCTTATTTCTTTTTATGTGAGTATCTTTTCAAATTAATAGTTGTATCATTAATATTTTTTCACTGCATTTTGACCTAGTTGATGGCTTCTTCCTCAGACACCGATGTTGAGAGCCAGACCCCAGTGACTTCCGAGGAGGCCTTCATTTTGGTCATGGGAAAAGACCGACCTAGTCATGTTCGTTGTGCAGGTAGTGAGAGACGCTGACCACATGGGTGTAGATCTACAACAGTGTCCGACAGTTCAGAGTGCTAAAAGTTAATGTAAGAACAATTAAAGCACAAGAAGAACATCTCAAAGCACAGATAGAGGAGATGACTCAAATGCAAGAAAAGATTACTCAGTTGGAGATGATGTCCAGGAAGGTTGATGAGATGAGCACACTCCTCTTCCAGATACAAGCTTCACAGATACGTACCCAACATGTACCTCATTTAGCTCAGAGCGAGAGTGAGACAGATGAGGAGGCGGATGATTATTTCAATCGTGATGATCATATCTCTTGATTTTCCTCTCATTCTATTGCACTTTGACATTTTATGACTTTTGGAAATTTGTATAATATTACTTATGCATTCTTTTTTATAGATATTGATAAATTATGTTGTGATTGAATGATCCAGCGAGCATGGGCAATGGCTCATATGTGTGTGATTGAATGATCCAGCAAGCATGTGTGGTGGCTCATTATGTACGCATAGGGTGTCATGATAAAAATCATATAAATAAGGTTTTTTTTTGGGGGGGGGGGTAAGAACAGGTGCTGGATAGCCTTGCTAAAGGCATATCTCAGCGGTACTAACCGCTGACAAAAACAAGGCATATTGTCGTGGCTATAAACTGCAAATAAAAACTTTAAGGCAGCGGTTGACGTTGCTGACAAAAGAGTGATATGTCAGCGGCGGAAAGCCGCAGCCAACTGCCATAGAAGATACGTCCGTGAATTCAGCTACGGATAAAAGTTGGATATGGCTTCAATTACTCTGACCGCTGGCACTACTTTGTGTCAGCGAGCTTCTGTAGCCACAAACAGATCCAACATATATCCACAGCGTCATGTACCACTGACATAAGATCTGTCCATGGACTTTTTTGCAACGGCTCTGTCAGCGCCTTCACAGCTGCTGACATAATAATATATCAGCGGTTTATTGGTTTTTCGCAGCGGCTCCAAGCCACTAACATATGTTGGTTCTTCTGTAGTGTTCCTGTCTAACTGTCTATTAGAAGCAAATGAGTTATTTGACTGACTCTATCGGATAATGAGACTAATATGAATTACTTGAAAATAGTTTATTGAGTCACCTTATATTTATATAGACATGACATAATAGTAGATAATGAGCGGCGGTGATCACTGACGACGGACATCCACTAATACTATGCATGGGATGCCAACAGTGTGGGGTGGTACTAGAATTCATAGACTTGACGGTGTGGATTAATGGCTATGAGGGGTGGCGGAAAACGGCAACCCTGGGAGGTAAACCTGCCCAATAAGAATGTTTTTAAACAATCCACATAAGCAGATCTAGGTCATAACTAGCATTTCTCAAAGCAAAACATACCGTGAATAAATGTATTGTAATAATTAATACCCCTAGAGATTTGTATATTTTTGTAGATTTTCCTGCATGTGAATATTTTTTATTCCTCTAAATACAAGAAACCTTTATTTAAAAAACTAACAAAACTGTAAGTAACAAAATATATTAAACACGTATCTTTTGGAACTAGAGATGTGAGCAAAGAATGTTGTGGGGAAAATGAATTTTACGTTCTTTTTTTTTTTTGGGTTAGTAGGCCAGTGACTAAATAGGAAGCTGATTTTCCTACATTTCACTCTTTTGGCTGATCAATAAATAGGAAGCTGCAAGTAGCGGAGGGTCAATGCATGTTACGTACGTTGGAGAAATTATAGTACTTAAAAAAAATGACTTATTAGTTATGAGAGTGGATGTTAATTTAATCTAGAAGACAAAGATGGTTGAGAGAATCTTGAGATTAAAAAATTCAAATCTAAAGAGTTACATAGTTTTTTTCTTTTTTTCTGGACAGATGAAGTTATAGTTTTTTTCTTCTGGACAGATCATGAAGTATGTTAATAATATTCTATTATTCCAAATTAGTTGTGCAGGAATACATTCATATTGACTTTTTTGACTAGGGCAGGCCATATATTTCTTGGAATCAATTCTAATGATCGAATGGCCCACACCACCATGCATGCTTGCCACAAAAGTAGCAAGGATGGATGGGAGGGAATTATATTGACTCCTTGACGGGCGCGCAGTTGGATCACGAGATCAAAGAATTAAAGAGGGGCTTCTTATAAAGTTGGAATTGGAATCCCGTGAGCCACCTTCGGCGGCCTAATAATAAGATAAGATGCCTCCTCATCCAGATGAGGCAGCGGAGGCGAGGATCTGATCATCTCGTGAGTCCCACTGTGCTCACGATCCCGTCCAACTCCCCACAGCCGCACAATGGTACGGCCATGCATGATGCAGCTGAGTTCGCCATGGCGAGGAGACACACGGTACGTCCTCGATCGGCTCCCTCCACAGCCGAAAGGAATCTCGTATAATTAAGCAAGTAGGAAGGGCAGCTTATCCGCTCACTGCATCAACGTTCAGGAATATTGTAGATCTACAGTATCGGGTGCCGGTCATGAAAAGTCCTCATGCATAAGAATAACTATATATAAAGCTAAAAATATCAATAACTAGCTATATTGAAATTCTATCATCATTTATCTTGTGGCGTAGATCATTAATAATAATAATAATAGTGAGAAGATCTCCTCCAACTCGTGGGTTCCTTTGCCCTAGCTTCTCGATCCGAATGCACGGACTTTGCCTTCCGAAACGGCAGTGTTCTTTTTAATTTCTTGTCCAACGGGAAAGAGCATGGGAGGAATAAAGAGAAAGTCGGCCGACAAGGACGTCGTATATATGAAAGCGGTGGTTATATATCCAGGATTACACAAGTGTGTCTACATATATACACAACATGGAGATCAGAGAGAGAGAGAGAGAGAGAAAAGAAGAAAGAGAGAAGAAGAAAGAGAGAGGATCACAAATTAGATAGATGAGAAGGAAGGTGGCGTAAACCGGTGGTCGGAACGTTCACGGGTGACGCCAGAATCCCCCATTTTTATAAAAGTAGCAAGCTAGGTGGCCGGGAAGGAAAGGCGATGGGAACCTTCCTTCTAGCGAGGGGGGAGCTAGCCCCTTCGATGGATGGATATCGTATGCCTCCTTTCCCGTCCGTCCTCCATGGCTCCCGGTCAGCCAGTCAACGCGTCCAAAAGCAGCAGCGACCCTTGCCCCCCAGGATATATATGTGGAGAGTGAAGCTGATAGAGCAGCATCATATATATATATATATATATATATATAGAGGTGAAGTCTATAGTGCAGCGGGGTCCGTTGGTGCGGGGACAACTAGGCGCCCTCGGATGGGTATTCGAAAGCGTCAAAAAAAAAAAATGGGAAGTTGCTACCCCCGCCGCCGCGTGCTACGCGGGCGCCGTAGACACGCGTAACGGGTGACTGCGCAACGTTTCATTTATTATTATTATTATTATTTTTTGGCGCCTCGGATGCCCATCCACGGCGCCCTCGGATGCCCATCCACGGGCGCCCAACTGTGGTGCGGCGGGGCCGCACCAACAGACCCCGCCACACCACAGACTCACTATATATATATATATATA
>JACBKR010004695.1:0-22359 GCA_014218235.1 Colocasia esculenta | reverse complement strand
GAAATGCACCCGACTGGTCGCTGACCCTGTTGTCCTCTTTTACCAAAAAAAAAAAGAAAAACAGTTGTACTTGATGGAGTTCGCATATAACACAGTTATCAGGCCAGTATCAAGATGGCTCCATTTGAAGCCTCTTATGGCAGGAGTTGCAGATCACCCCTTTGTTAGGAAGAGGTTGGGGAGAACCATGGGTTGGACCCAACTTAATAGAGGCAACTGTCAGGAAGGTTCAGATTGTCCGGGAACGTCTGAAGATAGCACAATCCAGACAGAAGAGTTATGCAGACAAGAGAAGGAGAGAACTGGAATTTCAGGTTGGCGAACATGTGTTCTTGAAGGTCTCACCTTCAAGGGGAATACAAAGATTTGGGATTAAGGAAAACTAAGTCCCAGATTCATAGGGCCATTTGAAATTCTGGAAAGAATTGGTCAGGTGGCATATAGACTTGCATTACCACCGCAACTAGAAAACGTGCATAATGTGTTCCACATATCCATGCTGCGGAGGTACCTATTCAATGCCGACCATGTAATTGACCACGAGGACTTGGAGATTCGGGAGGACCTGACCTATTAAGAGAAGCCGATCAAACTGTTGGATCGGAAGATTCAGCGACTCAGGAATCGTACCATACCTATGGTGAAGGTTCAATGGAGTCGAGACGGAGTTACTAATGCTACCTGGGGAACAGAGGAGAGAATGAAGAAAAATCACCCGGAGCTATTCTCAGGTACGAACTACACCATTACGCGTAAATTTGGGGACCAAATTTCTTAAGTGGGGGAGATGTAACACCCCGGAAATTTAGCAATTTAAAATTTTAAGAAATATAGAGGGATAAAAATAAATAATCGTATTGGAGACTTCCAACACCATGTAATTATGAACCATCAACAAGAATGGGCCTATAGAACACATTTGCCCAAGGATATGAATGAACTGGACAGGAATTACCCAGAAATTCGTGTAGGTAATTATACCATAATTAGAAAGGGCAATTTAGAGTTAAAAGATGGTTGATTAGTCATGTAAGGTGTAGCAACCTGAATTTTTGTGATAAAATAAAATTTTAAATAAAGAATTAAAACCTAGCTAAAGGGATTTAAATAGAGCATTAAATAAAACTCATTAAATGGAAAAGAGTAATGGGCTTTGCTTAATGGATCTTCTAGAATTTATTGGGTCAAAAATATGAATTTGAAAGGGGAGAATAATAAGAAAATACCCAATTCGGAGTTTAATTATATCATAATTGGAAAGGGATATTTAATGCATTATTAAATAAGCAATTAGAGTAGGAGTTGGATTCCTAAACCTACCCCATATAGATTAGCACGAATTTGGATCTCTTCCAAGTCTAAATAGAGATTGGAAAGCAAGGAAGGAAGGGGGAGTAAGGAAATCTCGGAATTAAGAGGATTTGAGTAGTAGTAGGAATATGAACTTGTGTTTACATAAATACACCTCTTAAACCCTCTTGGCCGACCCAAGCTCGTGTCAAGGGATTCCTGGACCAGGAGGAGAGGCCAAGGAGGAGGAGATTTCGTGGGAAGAAGAACCTTTCAAGCTCTCAACCCCGTTCTTCAAGTTCTAGCCCTAGAAGAGGAAATCGAGTCAAGGTAGGCATTCTCACAAGCATAAACCATGAAACTTTTTCTGTAGGTTCTTCCTACCCTCTTGAACGAAACCCCCAAGTTTCATATTTTTCCATCCATCCTATCTTTTGTTCTTAATTTTTGAAGAACTGCAACATGATAACCCTGAGGTGTCATGTTTAATTCAAATCTCTATGTATACTTGATCCCATACTACGAAAGTTTTACTGTAGATACTTCGTGTTGTTAGGGATCATTTGCCCCTAAAAAGCCTAAATTTCATTGAGCATGTTGCTCGAATTAAATCAGTCTTGCTCTCTATGTCATGTTCTGTGTTACTCGTTGTTGTTCATGCTCAAACCATGTTCAAACCATGCTCTCTCAGATTCCTATTTACTGGAAGTACCCTTACATGTCTAGTTTAATTTGCAACTAGTTTCATGATTTTTCATTGACTATATAATTAGTTATGATTTTATAAACGACCCTGTATCAAAATTTAAATCCCTGGTCCGCAATCCAATGTCTGGTCTGACTCCTGTCAGAGTCAGGCGCAGACAACCAGAAGGCAACGCCTCGACATGTCGCTTTCTGGGGCCTGATTGCGACAGCCTCCTTGTCGCGACCAAGAAGGCGACAGGTAAGCCGTCGCGTTCTCAGTACCCGATTTGCAAGCCCTGTCGTGACCCGTACAAGACCCTGTCGCGTTCACCAGGCCGTAGCGACAGTACCCATGTCGCGATCAGCCTACCCTGTCGCAATCATCATTGGGCTATGTCGCCTTCACAGAGATTTGGTGAAAAACCCATGAAAAACATTTTTGTCGCTTCTTACGGTTATACCCCCAGTAAAAACCCTACTTAAAAATGGTGCTATTGAATGATTTAAAATACATGTTCACGACTTATTTCTATCTATGATTTCTCTTGCACTTGCACACACTTAAACCATCCCTTTATGGCTGAAATTGGAAAAAAATCTCATAATGTATCTAGTAATTTATTGCAATAAAGTATATTAATTGCCCTATTTTAAAGGACTTGTATTCGTTTCTTGCGTTGTTTATATACCGATATCGACGCTCCACTGTTCTAGAATTCCTCTAGAACGTCGAGCACATGTTTTATATACACACTTACTTGGCTTGTGGTGAACTCTCCGTTGGATATTCCTTTCGCCGGACTAGTGAACTCTTGCACAAGGCCTCCGTAAGTCTCCTCTGATCATGGATTCCCACATGGTCGACGAGCCGGTTGTACCCTAATACCTATGATACCCTTTAGGGATCTATATGATCCAAACGGCTATTAGAGATTCACTCTCGTCTAAATCACGCCGGACCTCTGGACCTGTGCATAACAAGGCCAGTGGTAGGGTCGTGAGTTCCACCTGACTGCCAACACCAAGTGCGCGTGTTGTGCAACTGTTACTATCGCCTGATTACTCGACGTATTACGTGCAATGTCCACTAGCTCTCATCTATACTCTACTCGCTCACCTACTCACGTTCACTCCACTATCTCATCTATTCATCTAGTGCTCTTATCTATTTCTTGGTACTCTATATTGGCCATTGACTGATTGTCTAAAGATAAACAATATAACCAATGCTTGGCAATAAATAAAGGGCCGATCTGGTCCTGGGATGTGCGCCCGAAAGTGCTAGTGCCCATGGGAGTTAAATGATCAGAGTGTTTGGCATTACACTCAAGTGCTATCTATCTCGACTACCTATATGACAATCAAAACACAAAAGTGCTATACTCTCTCGATGTCTAGAATGACAAACAAGTGCTATACTCGTCGTGCTATTACTATACTTGTGCTAGTTGTGCTATGGCCATCCTGCTATTCGTGCTATATTCGATACTTGTGTTATTTTGGAAACTATACTCGGTCTCGTGCTATTGTGCTATCTTGTTACCTGTTGTGCTATCTCTTACTATATTTTGACTCTCTTGTACCTGCTATCTCTAGACACTCTGCCATTAAATGCGTTAATCATTAAAGCCTGCTTGAGCCTGAGATTTAAGTCCTACTGGGCGTTATCACTCACCCTACGTTATTTGATGTTGTGTTCTCAGGAGAGACCGAGGATGACACGTACACTCACGAGGAAGGGAATGACCAAGAGTGAAGCCAGGAGTACCCTTTAGTCATTATGTTATCTTAGAGTTGTAGTTAGTTATTTCCTTCTGTTGCAATGTAATGGGCCCTTTAGAATGGCTCTGATATTAGTGGTTGTAACTAGACATTTGGACAATTATTAATGAGAAAGATTTGCTTTAGTATTATTAAGTGTGCAATGGTTTGATGTCTAGTATACGCTCTATACCTTTTCTTGCAACTGCCTTCGCGCTCCGATATTCTGCGTTTGGGAGTGACTAAGGTAAGCCAAAACCGAACTCAATCCCAATGGTGGTTCCTAAACCTTTGCTACCTCTTTTGGGTAAGAGAATCCAGATTTCCTAGAAACTAGGAAACAGAGCTCGTAGCCCCTTTCCTAGTATCGTTAGGACTCTTAACAACATCCTAAAACAATAAGAACTCATCCCTAAACTCTTGGGGAAGGTTTAACAATGAAGTTTGGGTCGTTTGGAGGCAAGCAAGAACTTCTGAGGAGTAGGAGAAAGGCTGGGAGTCCGTAGCTTCATCCCCTGCATCTTCTGTTGCATCCAGAACATCAACGGGTTTTAGATCTTCCTAAAGGTAGGTGTTCTCGGCCAAGATTAAAGAAAACCAATGCCAACATGTAGTTTCTTGAGTCTAGGATCATTTGCACTTGATTTTCCCAATTTTCACGGAGTATTCATCGTGTATTGGTGATTTTCCCGAAGTCTTGCACAGTTAGGGCTTTCTCGTTCGTCATATTGTGCACATGATTCAAGACCGAATTTGACTAAACTTTATTCATGAAAGTTCTTCCAATTGAAGTCAAGATCATCTTATATGTTGGACGTTTTGTCCCAAAATCCTTCTTTAGAGAGTTAGGAGCATGATAAGAGAGTCTCTGCATGATACTACGATTTCGGGCTACTATTGACTTTTGTTCTTCATATGTTTTCTCGAGATTCAAGACAGAATTAGATTAAACCCTCAACATAAAAGTTCTTCTACTATTTGTCCTCTTCATCTTTTGTGTTGAATGCTTTGTCCAAATGTCATTCTTTAGAGAGTTATAATAGTTAGAAGTGAATCGCTGCATGAGACATGTTTTCTGGTTACACCTGACCATGTGTTTTGTTCTGGAAGGGCCACTAGTGTCGACACTGCCTGTGCTAGTGTCGACCTGCTGTCTCAAAACAGCCCAGAAAGTGTTCTGGGAAGCCCTCTAGTGTCGACAGCACCCCATCTAGTGTCGACACACTCCCCAGTTTGACCCAGAAAGTTCTGGGAAGCTGATCTAGTGTCGACACCACCTGTGCTAGTGTCGACACACTGTCCCATATTGGCCAGAAGGTTTTCTGGAAGCTGTCTCTAGTGTCGACACTACTTGAACTAGTGTTGACACTACTTGACCTTTTTTCCTTGTATTTGATGCACTGTGTCGACACTACCTGAACTAGTGTCGACACTACCTGACAGTTTTGCCTGATTTTGTCTTGTGTTTGGAGCATGGTGTCGACACCACTTGATCTAGTGTCGACACCACCTTACAAGAAATTTGCATATATTTGGTCTAATCATCTCATGATGTCTACTAGCTTGTGCATGATGTTATATAGTATGCATGGACCTAAAATAAATCAATCCATTGAAGAAAATGGTAATGATACGAAATGATTCTAATGTGTAATTTTGATTATCCTTATGTTCATTGGATTATCTTGTGATCTTGCTTATTGTCAATTGATAAGATAAGGATATGATATGAATGTGGGAATAATACATGTTAGTATGGACATGTTAGTGGCATAATGTCATGATTTGCATATGAGTTCCAATAGTTACATGTTTTCCGGTGTTCAATTAATTATTTGTCATACGCATACATGCTAGGAAAGATCCGTGATTCATCACTTACACTTTTGCACGAATAGGCACACCCTTCTTGGGAAATTGAGAGCACATGTTTTGTATGATTTGTCTTTTGAAACACCCTCATGTCAAGACATTAAAGAATTATGAAACATAAGATACGTCGTTATCCTGCCTTGTTCTTTTGAGCTGTTGTCATTCCCTGACTCTATGAATGATCATGTTTCTTTTACTATGAGCTTGTCATTGAAACTCTGTGGCCATAATATGAATCTGTTTGTTCGGCACAACGTGGGACTCCGGTCCAAAACTTGATCCAATGCCTGTGCAATAGGGGCCCTGTCCGGTCCTGGGGAGGAGCGCCCCAACGTACTTGTTAACCGCGGGAGTATGGACTCTTGGTGCTTGGCATAGCACACTGACATGCAAGATTGTGAAAATGTGCCTTCTGTTTGACATGATAAGTTTGACTTGACATGATATGATACGTTTGTTCTTGTGAACACATGAACTCTGCTTGAATATGGCCAATCTCTTCTGACATGATTCTATTCTTGAAACATCTGTTCATTGTATATGCAATTTGACATTTTGATCTGATATGATATCCGTTCTATTTTGCTATTCAATCTGTTAGTATTACATACATTGTCATCATATTCATATGTATATCTACCTACTTAAAATGTTAATCATGTATACTAGTGCCTGCACGTTATTGAGATGTAAATCCTACTGAGCTAGTTCGCTCACCCCTATCATCCTGCCCTTTTCAGGTAGTGATGAAGAACTGGTGGAGTCGGATGGGACTGGACAAGAGTGACAAGCACCCGTCCTAGAATAGATGACAGTTTAGAAATAGAAATTGAGCAGTCTATGTAATAGTGAACCTTTTCTGGAAGTTATTTGAATAATGGACCCTTGGTTAATTCTTCTTGTAAGGTTGTATCTAGTTGAATAAAATGAAATAAAGAGTAACTTTGAGGATATTATTATGATTTGAAAAGTGTTATTATATTCAATTGTGACTCTGCGCTATTCAACTGTGATACATTTGTTTGTATCGTTCACGTCCCCCGATATTTATTCCGCTGCTAAATATCGGGGCGTGACAAAGGAGGTATGCCGGCTCCCCGACTTCAACATGCATTTGAAAGTTGGCGTTTTATTTTTTGGAGATTAGTGGAGAGCATGCAGCAGGAGAGAGTGACCTCGTGGTCGCTCGGATCGGATTGCATAGCAGAGAGGACTGCGGATGGGAGATCAGGAGTGAGGAGGCTGTGTGCAGCCGTTAAGAGTTGGGGAGTTAGCTGAATAAGTAGGGGAGGAGAGGAAGGGACAAGACTAGGAAGGAGGGAGTCCAAGAGCGATGGGTGAATGGCTTGGCAGGTACCCTCCAGAGTTCATCTATCGTCCTTCCTCCTCATAGGGAATGTCCAGCTCTCCTATGTCTGTGGTCTCACTCATGAGCTGTCTCTTGGAGGTAATGAAAGTGGGGGCATCTAGCAGCTCGGCTGCAGCTGGCGGCCAGGTTCTTTCTTCCTCCCAGAACAGACGGCTGAAGCCTATGGTGATGTCTTCTATGTCAAACCAGCGGTACCATTCAGCCTCTGGGTCTCCTGTCTTCCTCCTCTTGTTTGGGTGGAGTGCTTCTAGTGCTCTATAGGTAAGCAGAGGGGCCACGTGCCGAGAGAAGTTTCGGCCATGTACCTCATGTTGCGACAATTCCGCCTCGACTACCACGGTGTTGTATCCAGGTTGGGTAGGGCCCCTAATGAAATGACACCAGAGTGTCCATGTGAGTGGTTCGCGGTCGGCCTTGAGAGTGGATGTGTTGGATGACCATGGCTTATATTTTTCTCTGTAACCTAGTCCCCATCGGCTCTTTTTTACAATGTCTGGAATGGGTTTGTTTATGCCTTGCAACTCTGCCCCTAACCCCTTGCCTTCTTCGTACCCCAGCTTCATCATGATTTGCCACCCTTTGGTGCTTAGTGGCTCCTTCCTTTTGACCGCATCGACTCGTGCTAGATTGGCCTCTCGTTTAGACTAGAACGAGTAGCTCCAGGAGTAGTTGACGTCTAACACTGAGACCACGGGTTTGTTGGCGGCCACATAGCTGGGAGATGGGTGTCATGGATGGCATCGACTGAATGGGTAGTGTCTATGATCTTGACCTTGATGATCCGCCCCTGGAAGGGGAATTTGAGACACTGATGTGCGGTGGATGGTATGGCTCCGAGCGCTTCTAACCACGGACGCCCCAGAATAGCCTTGAACATGGGATCGATGTCGAGCACATAAAAGTCCACAGTGACAGCGAGCGGTCCCAGTTCAGCTTGCACAGTTACCATGCCATGGCAAGATCTTCTAGAGTTATCGCAGGCGGCTATGGTGGTTGGCATCGGCCTTAGCATCCCTTCTGACATGTCGCAGTCTCTCAGGGTACTCAGCGGGCAGACATTTATTGATGCCCCCGTGTCGACCAGTGCTGCCCCTACTACTACATGGTTGATAACTAGGGTCACGCAGAGTGGGAGCCTTCTGGCTTCTGGGGGTGCTAGTTCATTCTCCGCAAAGGTGATTGCCGGCCCACGAGTCACCATAGCTAGTGCGCTCGATAGTTTGTCGGCCAGCATGTCCTCATTCACCACTACCTTCTGTAGGAAGTTCCTCAAGGCCTCTTGGTGCTCCTTGGATTTCTTTATCAATTCCAGTATGGAGATCTTGGCTGGCACATGATCGAGGTGCTTGAGGATGTCATAGTGTGTCCCTGGTAACGGCTTAATCACCCCCTCGTCTTGCGGTTGTTGCTGAGTTTGCTGCTGCTGGGGTGGTTGCAGGACTTGCTGGGGGTTGCTCTGGCTGGTGGAGGTGGTGGAGATAGGGGGTACGGATGGCGAAAGACTCACCCACTCCGCAGGGTGGTTGGTTGGGTAGCTGGCTGTCTGGCAGAGGATAGCGTGGCGGCGGAAGGTTGGTCCGGCCCAGGTGGTGGTAGGATAATGGGTGAGGGAGCGGTTATGAGGGGTGGTAGTGGTATGGAGACAGGTGGAGCGAAGGGTAGGAGGATGGGTGGACTAGCGACTGGCGCAGATGTTGAACTGACGGGCAGTATGACGGCGTTGGCCACGGAAACTAAGGGAGGGATAAATTGAGGAGCCATGTTGGTTGGTTGTATTGTTTGGGATTGGAGGGGATACTGGTGGTTAATGGCCATCATCTGCTGGACATCGAGCTCATCATCATACGTCCAGTTTGCTTGAGGAGGAGGGTGGTGGACGATGGGGTTTACCTGGGCTGGTTGTTGTGGTGGGTTTGGAGCTTGTGGATGGTTTGGCAAGGGGTTGTGGACGATGCCTAGGTCCTGCAACGGTTGTTGTTGTTGTTTCTGTTGTGGTTGTTGAGGGGGTGGTTGGAGCTGCTGCTTCTACTGTTGTTGCTGCCTCTGCCTCTCTTTGATGTCTCTGATCACTTGCCGGAGGGCTGTCCAATCTAGTCTATTCTGCTCATGCAAGTCATACCAGATCCTTGAAGGTGAAGCACTGCTCAATGTTATGACCGGGCTGCCGATGGAACACATAGTACCTGGTCTGGTCCACACTCGGGTTCGATGGCCTCTCTGAGGGGAGTCTAATGGCTTCTGTGGAGAGCAAGGCCAAGAAGATGTCGGAGAGTGTCTCCGGAAGTGGCGGGTAGTGAGTTCTCCTTAGACCTAAAGGATGCCTTTGTTGAGAACCATCGGGAGGTGGCACTTGATTGTATTGGCGCTGCTGTTGGCCTTGTGGAGGGTTGGTGGGGTTCTGACCCTGGGCAGTGTAAGGCTGGCGGTTTTGGTTTTGGCTGGCAGGGTTGAACGCGCTCACTTGCTCGTTCACTTGGACGCCCTCGATGACTAGCCCCTGAGGTTCCTTTGGAAATGGGACTTCTGGGGTTCGAACATGGAATGGATGGGAGAGTCTTTGAGCTGGGTTTGGATAAACCGGGCCCGGCTATAGAGTTGGTGCATAGTGGTGATGTCATTCATTGCTAGGATGTTCCTATAGGCAGGGGTTGCATTGGCAATGATGATCTTAACCTTTTCTCCATCTGGAAGGTACCCCGGGACCCGTGTGGCCATTTGCCTCCACCTATCGCCATACGTGGCAAATTCCTCGTCTGACTTCATCTTTTCTGCTTGAGGTCCGTGAGAGAATACTCGGGCCCAACCCTGTCTTGGAATTGTTCAAGGAATTTGGCCTTCACGATAGCGAAGTCTTCCGCATCCTCGGGTAGCAGGAAGTAGAACCAGTCTAGAGCATGCTAGTCCAGCGACCGGCGGAATAGATAGGCCATTAAGCGGCGATCATGCTGGTAAGGTGCGGACTCATAGATGAAGTCTTTGATATGAATGTATGGATTGCCCGAGCCATGTACTTGTGGTACTTCGGCAGTTCAGATGGAGAGGGGACCCATAGGCCATTGAGGTTGGGCATGTGCACTTCGTGGTGCTGCCTACGGTCGACTTGCTTGCGAAGCTCTTGGAGCTCCTTCTTGATGGACGCCCACTGGACATCATGTCCGGAGCGATGGATGGTTGAGCGTATAGAGAAGAGGCACGAGATGCCGGTCTGGCGCGTAGCTCAGGTGGATGAGGTGAGTAGCAAGGATGATATGTGGCGGACCGGGGCTTCGGCTCACGTGGATGGTAATGGTCAGACTCGAAAGGAGTGAACCGAATGGCCGTGGCCGGATGGGAGTGTTATCGACTTGTCCCATGATAACAAGGGGGCCGGAGTAGCTGCCATGGGGCGTGAAGCGCCCGCCCTAGGTGAGGGTGAGGAAGTGGCCTTTCCTTTGAGGGCCGTCATGAGAGTTTGGATCTGAGTCTGATCAAGCTGAGGAATTAAGCGCAAGAGCTGAATAGCTTGATCATCCGACGGAGGAGGATGGATGGTCTGTGATGGGCCACCATCGTCGTGATGATGACTCTCAGTAGCATGGACTGCAGCGACCTAAGGGCGGGCTGACTCCCCAAAGAGATCATGAGGAAGGGATTCCTCGTAGTCTTGGGAAGTGTAGAAGGCAGGGTCTTGATTCTCATCATAGACCGGGTTCAGATATGATTCCATATTTGGCAGGTGGGTGTGCCAAAATGAGGAAAGTCTGTCCAGACTTAAGAGACAAACCTAACTTAGACAGACGCCTAGTTTCCTAAACAGACAATCCTATGCAAACAAGGAAAGAGAAAAGTCTCACCAAAGCAAGCAGTTGGCAATGATGATGGTTTCTTTTATTTGGTTCAAGTTTGCCTTTTAATGAGTTGATTCTTTTAGCAAGTTCTCTCCAGAAGGAAGGTTCCTAATGGGAGAAGGCTTCCAACTTCAGGTGTGACTAGGATTTCTCAACCTTGCCAAATGAATGAGCCTAGAATCTAGGTGGCGACAGGTACAATCAGCCCGGCGGCCGAGTGGGAATCCACGGTCAGCGGGGACTTACGGAGGCCCTCAGCGAGTGCTCTAGTCGGACACAAGGAATATGTGGCCGAGAGAGTGGGCGTCGCTGAGGAGGACAAACCTATACTACGAATATGAAAACGTGTATGCAGATCCTATGTGCACCGGGGTGCATGCAAATTCTAACCTAAGACTAACAAAACAAAAATCAGGCCGACCTGCTCTCAGAAGCAGAAGGCGGCAGGTAACCTGTCGCGACCAAGATCGCGACAAGGGGCCAGTCGCGTTCCTCTTCGCAGTGGACAGAGAACAGGATAGACCTAATTATGCACGGAAATCAAAGCAAACCTATAGCACAGAGGACTGACGAACTCTCAAAAGCATGGAACATGCATGATATGACTTGCAATACGGATGAAGTATGTGAAATGAACCAAAAAACACAGAGAGAATAGAGTCAGAACCACTAACCTGGTCGCGACGACCTCCCTGTCGCCTCCTTTATCGCGACAGCAACTGCGTCACGTTTTAAACAAGCACACAGGGATTTAAAAATAATGTAAACAAGTGTACGGGCAGAGAACACACCTGATCGCACCGCGCTTCCCGTCGTCTTCCTGATCGTGACGTCTACCTCGTCGCTACCTTTATAGCGATGCTTTGATTGTCGCCTTCTCACCCAGAGTAGCAGGAATCAAGACACAATGAAAGTAAATGGAAAAAAAAATAGGATAACTAAGACAACACCACACACATGAACGAGTGGAAAAGGCAGGGAAAGACAAGATCAAGCATGATGGGCACAAGTTGTCCCACCGTGATCACCAAAAGGTGTAATCACAGGATTACTCCCAAAAAAAAAAATATGTGAAAAGATAAGAAAAACTGACCGTGATCGCCACCAAAGCAGTCCCCTGAAGGATGAGATGTTCGGAGACGCGGTGACTACCTTGGAAAAGGAAGAGCAAAATAAGAACGTACCTGCTCCTGAGAACGCAATAAGGTGGCGGTCGCTACCCTTTTACCTGAACGCGACGTAAAGCTTGGCACCTTCTTGATCACGACAGAGGGATCGTCGCCTTCTTCTTCAATGGATGGAGATTGCGGGTTTTTTCTTCCTGCTCCTCAGCCGGCCAAGGGGCAAGAGCCTCACGCTTCCCTTGTCTTCAAATGCCTGCCAAAGTCATGCAAACAACATAAAACCCGTTAACAAACTCGTGTATGACGAATCTATTCCAAAAAATATGAAGAAACATGTACTATTTTGGACGGAACTCACGTGGGATGGGTTTTTAACCCCTTTGGGTGATTAAGTTCGGTGTGTGTGGTGTGCTCTAATGTAAAACTACGAAAGAACAGATCCTATGCATGCATGAATGAAGAGAAAATTAAAAGAAAGGAGGAGGGAGAAAGCATAGTCGAGGGGAGAACGCCCTGGAGGGCACTTCCTGGTCGTCTCGAGGTGAAGCTCTTTTCTGCGAAGTTGGAGCTCTCTGGCATGGGAGGAAGCAGACGTCGGTCTTGCTCAAAAAGGTGCAGTATCAAGAGACTTATAGGTGATTATTCTCAGAAGGGCTATGAAGGGAATAATAGGCAAGACTCCAGGTTTGGGTAGGTATGACCGCGCATGGGCAATTGGAACTCGGAAAGGAGGCTTTAAGGAAGGTCTCCACGAGTTTTGGTAGGATTGGACGCGTTAGGTAGACCAAAAGAGGGAATATCCATGCATGGCAAGTGTCAAGTCATGCTCGGAAAGGATTCCCTGCATGGGGTCCAGAACGCGATGGCCTCCTGGTCGCTACCAAGGTGGCGACGCCTCGATACGTCGCCTTCCTTACAAGGAAGGGCTTTCAAGTTATTTCTAGCGATTTTCCAGGGAATAAAAGGCCAATTTATGAACGCGACGTATCGAGGTGTCGCTTCTGAAGGAGATCGATTCTGACTTGAAGCAAATCATATGAGGCAGATAGCGACAAGAAGGCCGTCGCGTGGGGATGGGAAAACGACAGGGCGGCTGTCGCCTTCAGAAACTTTTCAGCCATATGACCATGCAAAGTGTCTGATCTCCTTGCGCAGGCATCAGAATGACGTGCGGTTTGAAATTCCGAACTCTTAACCAGAGAGCTATGAGATGATGATGAAGAGGATTGAATTTGACTAGGAAGAACCCACCAGGGCGATGAACTAATGAAGAGGATATCATGATCGGAGAAAGCCAGCTTGGCGATGATGAGCCAACGTGGGGCATCAATGATATGACAAGGAATTTGGCTCGACTTATGGGTCAGAAAGGGGTCTACAACAGGATTGACTGAGCGGGTGGAGGAGGTGGTGGAGCAGGTTGGGTGTTTGGAGCGGGTGGTGTGCGCATAGGATTGCGAATTATGCGAGGTCATTTGCGGGTTGTTATGGCGGCTGTAGTTGCTGTGTTGCTGTATTGGAACGGTTGCTGGAATTGCTGTGTTGTTGCTGGAATTGTTGTTGTTCATAGAATTGTTGTTGTTGTGGCTACTGTCGCCTTTGATGTTGCTGCTGCCGCCTCTGCCCCTGTTGGTCCCTCAATGTCTGGATCAATCTCTTCATTTCAACCCAATCAATTTGATTCTGTTCGTGGAGATCATATATAATATTCATGAATTGAAAGAAATCGACACATTGTGGCTCGGATGACGGTGGTACACGCAATACATTGTCTGATCGCTGCCATATTCTAGTTTGCCTTCTCAGGAGGTAATCTAAGGGCTTAAGGGACATGAGGGCGATGAAGATGTCAGCTGGACACTCTGGAAGGGGAGGATATTGAGCTCTTTTAGGTCCGTTAGTCTTCCTGGGAGCATAGCCATTTTGGGGTGGAGGGACCTGATTGTATTGGCGTTGGTCTTGTTTGAAAGGTTTACGGAATTCCCAATAGATAATCTAGAAGGGGGGTTGAATAGATTACTGTCAATTAAAATGTTTATCACCTTCTTTTCGCGAGAACACAGATTCTTGAAACAATATTTAGAATTCAAACTAAGTGTGGATGTGTGTGACTTGATAACAGATAGAGAGCAAACTATAATGTGTGTGTAGAGACACCGTGCCTATCAAGCATCAAACGTAAATTCGTGCAACCACAAGACACGAAGATTTATGTGGTTCGGAGTACACAACTTGTGTATCCTACATCCACGGCCACACAACCACGCAGAATAACCTGAACCTGCTTATGAGCTAGTTCGACAACTACAACTCACACACACGTGTTATCTGATGTGAACTCACGATCAGAACAACACACACACGTGATTCAAGCACAAGGACTGCTTGAAACACAACCACAACACACGGATATGTAAAAGTAAGACAGAGAAGAGTTTCTGAGTTGAAGAACAAATCCAGATTGTAAGCTCTTCTTGTGATCGTCTGGAGACTTCAAACTTCGTCTTGATAGTCTTGAGTTGATGGAGAAGCTTGAATCCACGACGATCTTGCTTCAGAACTACTGGATCAACGGATCTTCCAATCTTTGAACAACAGGTTGAAGCAGAGCAGCAACAACGCTCTTGTGCTTGTACTTCTTTAGGGTTTTGGTGGTGGCTGCTTCTGTACGAGATTCTCTTCAGAAAGTTGTTTATATAATGGTGTTTAATAAGAGAGACTGGTAGTTGGAAACCACTTTGGAAACTTTAAAACTTTCGTATCTGAAGATTCTGTACTCGGTCGACAGGCTTGATCATCTGTCGACAGATGCAACAGGTTTGCAACATACAGAGATTGGGTTTCAGGTCTATGAGATCTGTCGACAGTCGACTTGCATCTGTCGACAGATAGCTACAATCTTGCAAATCAGACATCTAGAACTTCTGTCTGTGACATCTGTCGATAGCCGATGGCATCTGTCGACAGATGGTTGTAACCTGAGCTTTGTGCTTTTCTGACTGATCACATATGTGAGATCTGTCGATAGGGACATTGGGGTCTGTCGACAAGTGACATAGTCACAGCTTTTGTGATCTTTTTCTTTTGTTTTGTGATAGCTTGGCTTTAAGCATTTGTACCTACATGATAAAAACATGTATAGTTAGATATTATGAATACACAAATAACCAAGTATTGCTTCAAGTTCTTTTCATGGTATCAAACCTCAATTAAGATTATTCATCATCAAAACATGTTGTTATAAACATAGAATGAAAACCCAATATTCTCCCCCTTTTTGATGATGACAAAATTATTCAATTAGTGCACAATTGCAATTGAAGTTTTCTCCCCCTTTTGACAACTCGAAAAAACTTCACATCAGTAGCATCAACTCACGATCGAAATCCATGGCAACAGCTGGTGCCTTCCTTTGAGCTCGCGAGTGACGACCCCATCAATGAGCTTGTATCCCATCTATGTGCAGCAGTGAGATCGAAACTATTGCGGGAGTTGAGCGTGATGCATTCACTGTCCGGAATGTCGATGCCAATGAACCTCATAATGAGGTAGTGGACAAGCAAAAGGCATGGACCTCCGGGGTTGGTAGAAGCATTGTAGAATAAGGCCAAGCATCAGGACAGGGAGATTGATGGGCTCACACCGGAGGAAAAAGGTGAACAAGGATTTGTGAACATCGGTGACGAGTTCCCGACTGCCATGCTTTGGCGCAATCAGGGTGTGAAGATGTGATGGATCATCCGGTTCAAGGGAGGAAAGAAATTTGCATTAAGTTTGGCAGCTTTCTTTGTCCCATCATAGGGTTGAAGGGTGATGAGGGGATAGTACACAGAAGCATCCAGAGTATGAGTGAGGATGTCGGCTCGAAGTTGGGGTTTGAAGGGCTGTGTTAATCAAGTTGGCAGAGACTTAAAGGTGTGCCCTTCACAGGTGTAGAAATCATTTCCTCAGTGTAGCCAAGGTGATTGAAGAAGTCACGAACGGCAGTGGGAGAATAAACCGTGAGACTGTAGAGAAACGACGTCCACCCCTGAGTGTCAAATAGGGGTTGGAGGTTGGGAAAGAGATCTGCCAAGGACTCAAAATCGACATACCTAGGCTGAACAAACTTACTGAATGACCTCTTAGAATGAGTGAGATGGAGATGGGAGGAACCACAAGTTCGGGCAAACGGTCCTCCCGAATCTTCGTCCGGCGCTCAGCAGCAGCCCAGTCGTCGTCGCCGGCTCGAGATGAAGCGGGACGGCCAATTTTTTTGCCTTGGGAGCCATGGAGGTGATAGGACAAGGGTGGACGAGGGGACAAGGGAAGTAGAAGAAGGCTCTGTGGGAAAGAGCAAGAGAAGAAGGAAGGTAGGGTTTCCCGTCCAAAGAGGGGAGGGAGATGTGTTGGGGAGGAAGAGGGGGTGATTTGGGTGGGGAAGGGGGGAAAGACCCGTGGATACCTTTTATAGAAAGAAGAGAGAAGTTTAAAAGGCAGGGTCCCACCAAATCAGCCCCAAACGGCGCGCCCGTTGGCCTTCCAATCAGGGCTGCCGCCGTGTCGACAGATCTATACATAAATTCTGCCTGACTGTTTTTGTGTGAAATTTGAAGCAAAACTCATGAGCAAAGGTTACACAATGTATAGAGAAGGTGTAACATAGGTGAGCACACATTTGAACCTACTATATACACGAATATGAAAGCCATCCCATTTACCTAAATGGTTTAAACATAATACTCAAGGAGTTTCAAGTTAGAGCATTAAGAGAACACTTACGGTCTTAGAGAAAAGACACCAACACTCATGTTTGATGAAGGAAATTGTAGAACAACACTATCCCTAGTGTATGATGATCAAATGATGACTAAAAGAATGTCTAAATTTCTTGATAACCATAAACAACAATGACCTCGTGATTTAAGACACAGTGGAGGCTACACTATATTTCAGTTTTTTCTTTGCTTGCAATGACTGAATGCAATGGGAAAAGTGGTAATTAGGAGAACTTCACACCTTTTGACGTGAGGATAGACATGACAAGTGCCCGTACCCCCAGTTACTCAGTGGAAGTGTCCATCATACCGTTGTATAGAGATGATGAGTGGCTTTTTGACGCGAGGGCAGACATTTGTGATGCCCATCTCCCCGGTTACTCAGCAAGACACATCATTGCTCTACCTTTATCCCAAGTTCTGATTGACTTTATTTATTATTTGTTGATGTTTTTCTGAGATAGGTTGCTTTTCTCCATTTTAGATTAAAACTCAAGATCAAGGAATGTATATGATTAGCCGTCAATATGAGACATAAAGTTCAATGACCATAAGACCTTTCAAGTTACTTGAGAATAGTGATTCCCTACAAGGAAATTATTCAATAGAGCTAGGTGTTTATCCTCTAAGAGAGTTCAATGTTTTCAGAATGATGGAACCTAAACTCATGCATGAGGTGTATATCAAAATCATGGTGGTTTTTAGGGAATAACCTTAATATCATGTGAACATGATGGAGTCAAACATGTATGATCACCCAATAGACACCTTATATGAAAGACATGAACCTGCTCATGAAGTATGTTATGAAATAGGCATGAATTGCTTTGAGTGAGGGTGGTGTCGAGAGCTAGAGATGAGCCTGTCGACAGATCACACAGACAAGATTGGCCAGTCGGGGATGACAGAAACTGTGAGATCTGTGCGACAGATGAGATTTCGTCTGTCGACAGATTGCACAGACAGAAGAAATTGTGTTTTGTGGGGCCTGATCTGTCGACAGACTGAGTGAGGGCTGTCGACAGATGCCTGTACAAAGCCAGTTTAAGGTTAGAATGGAGAGAATGAAATGATCATGACACGTGAGGGAATTGAAGATACACATGGAATGAGTGATTCCTTCACAATGACAACCATCTAACCTGAACTAGCTCCCCATAGTGTGTGCTCATGTGTACACAAACAAGAAACGAATCAAGACACACTAGCACAACTACACCAATCAAATGAGCACACCAAAATGTTCAGGAAGACAGATCATGAAGATATTCAATTTTTCAAATTAAGTAGAGAATGGGCAAATTGTAAAGAAACTATACCCTATAGAAAGTACATAACCCTTTCATGCAATCTCAACTATGGATACGTGGCAGAGGATCTTTCCTCCACATAATGAAAGTTTCCAAACAAGCATGACTTGTTCTTCCACAAACACCATTTGATATACCTCATAGTTGGTGCACACAAGGGACATATGCTTAGTATATGGATGAGTTTCATTGCAATTGCACAAGCCCAATTCTCTTCTCAAGGTGGTGAATCTATCTTCAGCTAGAGGTTTGGTAAAGATGTCAGCCAATTGTTTTTCTGTGGGTATGAAACTGATTTCTAAAGTTTTGTTGGCTACCTCATCTCTCAAGAAATGGTGACGAATTCTATATGTTTTGTCCTAGAGTGTTGAATGGGATTCTTTGATAGATTGATTGCACTAGTGTTGTCACATAGGAGGGTGTGCATCCAATATCGATGTTATAGTGCACCCATTGAGTTTTTATCCACAACACTTGTGCCGCACAACTCCCTGCAGCAACATATTCTGCCTCTGCAGTGGAGAGTGCAACCGAGTGTTGCTTCTGGATGCCCACGAAACCATGCAACCACCAAGGATTTGGCAATAGCCACTAGTGCTTTTCCTATCTATTTTACATCCAGCATAGTCAGCATCAGAATATGAAACCAAGTCAAGCTACTACATGCTGGATACCAAAGACCCAAGTCATACGTACTGAGAGATATCTGAAAATTCTCTTAACTGCAATTAAATGGCTGCTTTGGACTAGATTGGTATCTAGCACAAAGGCAAACACTGAACTGAATGTCGGTCTACTTGCAGTAAGATAGAGGAGTGAGCCAATCATACCTCGGAATTGTTGGCATCTATCGGTTTACCTTTCTCATCTTTTTACAGTTTTATACTTGTGCTCATGGGTGTTGAGGCAGGCTTGTTTGTTCAAACTGAAACCATTTTCGTAGCTCTTTGACATACTTTGCTTGGTTTATGAAGAAGCCATCCTCCATTTGCTTGACCTGCAAACTAAGAAGAATTGAAGCTCCCCCATTAGACTCATCTCAAATTCACTGTGCATGTGTTTGGAAAATTCCTCACACAGTGAAGGGTTAGTAGATCCAAAAATGATGTCGTCCATATAAACTTGAACAACAATGAGGTGTGTGCAAACTTTCTTTATAAAGAGAGTTTGGTCTACTTTACCTCTTGAGTAGTTTTTGCTTACCAGAAACGTGCTTAGTCTGTCGTACCAAGCTCGGGGTGCCTGTTTCAAACCATAGAGAGCCTTGTGCAACTTATAGACATGGTTAGGTTTTATGGCTTCAAAGCCCCGTGGTTGAGAGACATAGACTTCCTCTTTTATGTAGCCATTCAAGAAGGCAATTGACATCCATTGATACAATTTAAACTTGTTTGAGCATGCATATGCTATAAGATTCTAACTGCTTCTAGCCTAGCTACAGGTGCAAAGGATTCTTCAAAGTCCACACCAAACTCCTGATTATATCCCTTTGCAACCAGTCTAGCCTTGTTTCTCACCACTTAACCCTCTTCATTGAGTTTGTTTCTAAAGACCCATCTTGTACCTATGACAGACATTTCAGAGGTTTTAGGAACTAAACTCCAGACATTATTTCTTTGAAATTGTCCAAGCTCCCATGCATAACATCAATCATGAATCTTCTTTTAAGGCTTCTTCAACATTCTTTGGTTCCACTTGAGAGACAAAAGCTAAAAGGTCTTGTTCAACTATTTGATTAACCTTAGATCTAGTTTGAACCGACTCATTTAAGTCTCCTATCACATTCTCAAGGGGGTGATCTTTAGAGTACCTCACATGGTGACTGTTGAAGGCCCAGGTAGATCTTAAATTTGAGGAGGTTGTTCTGGAGGAGGAAGTGCTTGAGGTGGTTCAATTTGAGGTTCTTCTCTTGTGGATCTTTTTCAGGTACATCTTCTTGATTTTGAACAGAAGAATGTCATCTTCATCATCATACCTGCGAGGAATCCATTCTTTGATTTTGAAACAACTTGAGATTTTCTTTTCCTTTTCTTTATAGTTCCTCAAGGGTTGTTCCTTCAGTTTCATCAAACCTGTAAGCATTTGCAATGTTAGGCTTGATTGAGATTCATCAAAAATACATGTGGAGTTTCTTCCACTGTTCTAGTTTTCAGATTAAACACCCTATAGGCTCTAGAGTGTTCTGAGTATCCAAGAAAAATACCTTGATCGCTCTTGGCTTCAACTTGTCCAAATCATTTTTACATTATGTATCATTGAACTTTTGAACCAAAAACTCTGAAATACCCAATGGTGGGTTTCTTACCTTTCAGAAGTTCGTAGGGAGTTTTCTTGAATACCGGTCTTACCATGGCTCTGTTAAGAATGTAGCATGACGTGTTTATCGCTTCTGCCCAAAAGGTTCTTGCAAATTGATTCTCGACCAGAAGCGTGCGAGCCATCTCCACCAAGGTTCTATTCTTCCTCTCCACAACCCCATTTTGTTCTGGAGTTCTGGGGAGGAGAACAAATTTTCTATCCCTTGGTTCCTGCAAAAATCACAGAAGGAGTTATTGTCAAATTCTCCGCCGTGATCAGTGCGGATGGAGCATATTTTGTTGACATTTCCATGCTCAATTTTATTGAAAAATTTTTCAAATACTTTTATTGCTTTATTCTTGTGATCAGAATTTTACCCAAGTGAACTTAGAGAAATTATCTACAATGACAAAACCATAACGCTTGCCATTGAGACTTAGTGTTCTCGTAGGTCCAAATAGGTCCATGTGCAACAGTTCATAAGCTTTAGTAGAACTCACCGGTGCTTTTGATTTGAAGGATTTCCGGGTTTGTTTTCCTTGTGCACATGCATCACAAAAATTTTCATTTTTATTGAATGGAATTTCAGGAAGTCCACTTACCAGTTTGAGCCTCATGATCTTGTGCAAAACATTATAACTAGCATGACCAAGCCTACGATGCCACAATGTAAGCTCGTCCTGTTGTTTGCTACAAGACACAAATCTTTATTTTCTGGATCATCTAAGTCAACCATATAGATGTTATTTATCCTTTTTCCAGAAAACTTCAGACTTCCAGTTTCCTTTTCAAGAATTTGACATGAATTAGATCGAAGATAATTTTATGACCCTTATCACACAATTGACTTATGCTGAGAAAATTATGATGAAGGCCATCTACAAGCAGTACATTGTCTATGAGTTAGAGGCAAACTTATAACCTTACCTGAGCCGATGATCTGGCCTTTGTTGTTACCTCCAAAAATAACTTGACCTCCGTCTTTTTCCATGAGCATACAGAATTTTCCTTTGTCGCCGTCATGTGCCTCGAGCAACCCTATCCAAGTACCATTTATTTTGATTGTGGGCTGCTAGGCATTCTGCACATGTGGATCAGACAAGAGGTTTTGGTACCCAAATTACTTTGGTGCCAAGGTATCATTCATGCAAACAGTAAATGCTTTGGAATCCAAACTTGTTTGAATTTTGTTATTTGGATTGTTCCAGCATTGTTTTTCATTGTGCCCAATCTTTTACAGATTAGCATGAGGATGGTTTCTTAACAATATTGGGTGACATCTTTGGAGCATGCATTGGCATTTTTCCTTTCTGTTGCTTGTTAGTTTTCTTTTGGGCTTGATTTCCAGACCTGTCGACAGCTCTCTTGGGGCTGTTGACAAATCTTGGAATTGTGTCGGCATTAGGCTTCTTTGCCTGTTTTGGGGTTGCTTATCCTTAAATTGGGTGCTGGTTCTTTGTGGGGGTATACTTACTTGTGCTTGGCTTGATTCAACAAAAGACGTTATCAAATTCTCTCCAATTTCTTTTGTTTTACTGGTTGGTACCCAAGCCCATGTTTTGGAACAAAAACATTTGACCCCAAGATTGCATCAAGGTTTTGTTTCCCTTAACAAACCTTGACAAGTCTTCAGATTTGCCCTTTAGATTTTCTTGAGTCTTTTCAATTTTTCTTTCAGTTTATTATGCTCACCTGAAGAGTTTCAAAGGAGTTCATTAAATCATCTTTTTCTTTTTGAACTTCTTGGAGTTTAAGTTTCAGGCTATCCATCTCCTCATGGTGAGCTTCCTCATCAATCCTCATCATTTCAATGTCTTTAATTAATGATGCAACTGTTCATCATTTTGTGTGTTGTTAGCAAGAGAGTAAACTTTTTTTTTAGTGCCTTGTTTTCAGATTAAGTTCACAAAATTTTTCAAACAAAACAGTATAAGCCTCTTCCCATTCATCAACTGAATAGCTTTCAAAGGAAGAGTTTACCTCATTTGAGTCCTCACTTCTCGCCATGAGACAGTGGACTTCATCATCTCCGGAGGTAGCTTGACTGTTGTCATCCTCGTCTTC
>JACBKR010004694.1:0-22285 GCA_014218235.1 Colocasia esculenta | reverse complement strand
TCTGAGGGGGAGTCACTGTTCCATCATTCTTCTTTGCTTCCTTGATTCATGCTGTTCACATCTCTCACAAATCAACTTCCATTTCTTTTTGTCAATAAATTCTTCAACTCACATTGTGTTGAAATTCTTGGTATATCAAATGGTGATTTGAAGAAGGACAAGTTCTGCTTGTCTGGACACTTTCACTATGCGAGAGTATGTGTCTCCCCAAGTATCAAGAATTAAATATGCAATTGTTGAGGGGGAGTTTTTGTTCTTCAAAAAGAAACATTTCAGTTTTCCCCAATTCTTGCATATCTTTGTCCTGATGAAATTTTTTGGAATCATCATTTCAGGGGGAGCTAATGAATTCACTACTCATTCTTTTACAAAATTCAAGATTCCTCTTGAGTTATATCAACTTACACTCATGATGTGCTCATAAAGTTTGTCTAGAACCTCAAAATGACTTTTTGATTGATCTACTACATTTTTACAGTCAACTCTCAACTATACTCTTCAACACTACAGAAATTTAAATTTCTTTCAAAGACTGAAGGATAATGTGTGCTTTGAATTTAAACACCTCTTTTGCAACTGATGTGAGATATAAATGATCTCAATTTTATAAAATTCTCCTTACATTTATTACTCAACAGAGCAATGACACAAATGCTGAGAAACTACAAACTTCACAATGAATGAAGTGCCATGTATGTCATGAGGTATTTATTGCTATCTCTGTTCAAAGGGGTTCAACAAATCAAAAATAAAAACAAAAGATGCTCTATACATTTTGATGATGACTAAGTAACTGGAAATATTGGCGTCTGATAAACGTATATTTTCATGTCAAAAGGTTGTCATTTGCCCCTTGAAACTGGATAATGAGCAAATCTTTAGTAACCATGGGACTATGGTGTGTAAAAAGCATTAGTTCTTGAGTGAACAAGATTTACTACATTTGATAGTTTGATTAAAATAAAAAAAAATGTGTGTCCAAGGAGAATTGCTTAAAATAAACATTTTATCTTCCATCAGTTTGCTTAAAGTTGTTTAACTTCATGACAATTGATTTCAATCTAAAAGACATTTTTATTTCTTTGGATTTGGAGAATATGGTAGTTTGTCATTGCCTGTTGGATGTCCTATATCACTCAAACTATCATTTTAATGGCTCAAGTCACTTAATGAATATATCATGTAGTTGTTGTGTAAACTTGAAGTATTGTTGGATTTTTTGTAAATATATGACAAATGAATTCTTTGGCCTCTTAAAAATCCTTGTCCAGTTGATTCCATCCATATTTCATCATTTTAAAGATTTCCCATAATTTACAAATTTTCCTCATGCTCTTATCTTCAATATTTCTTTAGGCCAGGTCGACACAGTCTTCCTTATGTGTCGACCAATTCTAAGCCCAGGTCGACACAGTTCCACTCTTATGTCGACACAGTGGCAGTTCCAGGCGGGTCTTTTCTCATGGGCGTCGGTTTATGATACTTGTACCCGTGGGTTATCTTACCCAAAACCCCTTTTCTTCCCAGGTCGACCCATAGCGCCATTTGCTATTGCAAACGACAGAAAATTTTTCCTTGCTTCCCTCTTCCCGCCATCTCTGTCTCCATCCTCCTCCGCTCATCATCTCCGCCATCTCTGTCTCCATCTCTTGCTTCCATCTCTTGCCTGGACGATGCCTCCTAAGCACCCCCTCATCGAGGCCCCGGGCTAGGGCAACTGCCAGGGCGGCTGCTGTTGAAGCGCCTCCCACTGAGCGAAGAAGGAAACGCCGCCATGACCCTGCAGAGCAGCCAGGTGCTTCTTCTCTGTCTCCTACTCCATCCAAACGAGGTAGGATGCCCTCCTCCAGCCGTCGATCATCTCAGAGGCAGTCTAGCCATCCTCAGAGGAGATCTTGTCCACTTCTCCATAACCCTCTGAGGAATCCTCCTCCTCCTCCTCTGGATCCTCTCAGCCCTCTGAGGCTACCCCTTCCAAATTGGCTAGTGAAGGGAAGTCCATCCTCAAGCCTAGGGCTTGACCTAGTGGATGATGACCTAGCCACTACCTTCCCAGAAGTGTTTCAGTTCTTCAATTTTAAAAATGGTTGCCGTTGTATCTGAGTTCAGAACTATCTATCCAAGACTAGTTCAAGAGTTCTATCTGAACTTAGAGTGCACACCTGAAGGCTACCAGACAGAAGTCAAGGGTGTTTTGATTAAGTTGTCTACTGAAGTGGCTGCAACCTTGTTTAAAGTTCTTGATGAAGGTGCTGACTATCATGATTTTGAGTTTGACTTGCATGAAGCCTACTCACTGCTTACTGGACTCCCTGCTGATGAGTCAGATTCCAATAAACTTATGTCACCAGGTTTAACACGAACACCTTCCCACCTGCTTTGAGATTGATACATCACATTCTCCCCACTATAATCACTCCTCAAGGTGGTGGAAGGGATAGGTTAATGACATTCAAAGTTAATCATATACTGCATGAAGAAAGAGATAAAGATCAATTTGCATGTCATCATGTATCAGATTATGTCAGAAACCACAAGGAAGGATCTACACAGATCTCTACCTTATTTGCTCATCTTACATCAGTTTTGAACACTTTGGAGTGTCTTTTGAAAATGAGCAAGCCCAATCAATCCCAAAGTCCAACATTTATTGTTTAAGCATCTGCAAAAGTTTATGGGTTTCAGAATTGAAGGGGATCAAGTAAAAAGAGGTCCTATAGTTGAGGCTCAATTGCCCCTGAGAAGTGGACCCTCCTCTTGTTTGAAGAGGTTCAGAATGATCAAGAGAACAACCTCCCAATGAGATTGGAGCACCCATCCCTCAGGATGTCCCTCACACACCTCCATTTCATGCCCCTTCACCACTTATCCCTAAGTGGAAATTCCAACTTTCATTCCCCAATCCCAAGCCTCTACGTCCACTGGTGGACCTTCTGTTCCACCAGAGCTATAGTCCTTCTTGAATGACAAATTTGACACCATCACCTCCTCCATCTATCAGATGTCAGAACTTTGAGCTCAGAATTCAAAGGTTGGAGAATTCAGTGAATGGTCAATTTATCAAGCAGAAGGAAGCAGCTGATCATGCCACCCAAACGTTCAACATGCTAATTGGTACTTTGGGTGATGCATCCCTTCAACTAAAGGAGCATCAGGACAAGCTTGAAAAGGTCCTTGAAGGAATTTTAGCCAATTCACAAAAGAATTTGTTCAACAGTCAAGAGGCAGTGACTCAAATTTCGAAGACCAAACTCTCATTTGCACACATGGTTGATGATATGGAAGGCATGAAGAATTTGTCAGCTCATATAGATCATGAGATGTCTGCCCTCAAGAGTGAGCTCAGAAGTATCAACATGCATGGTGGATTTGCCAGCTCCTCTTCAGGTTCTCAGCCCATTTCAGCTGATCTGTCTGCATTCCAGTCAAACATGTATGACAACAGTCAAAGGTTGGAAGAATTGCTGCACACAAGACTTTCTACAATGCAAACTCAGTTGAGATCCAACCTTGCTGCAATGGAGTCAAGATTGAAGACCATAGAGTCTCTCCTTCTTCCTATTCCTCCTCCACCTCCATCCTCTTGATGGATCTTACCTTTTGATGATGTCAAAGGGGGAGAAGGAATATCTTTGTAATGAATATCCTTGTTGAATGAGAAGGAATACCTTTTATGAATGTCTATGAATGGATGAATTTTTGTAAATATCAAACTTTGTATGGTTTTTGGCCATTTATGAAAAGTCATGTTATTAGTAACATTGTGTCTCTTGAGTGTGAAAATTGTCAAATGTTGCTAAATTGTGCTCAATGGCCTTTGATGAATGTGAATGAAAATGTTGAAACATGTGTTCATTGTCATTCAATGTGTATGTGATTGAATGTTGTGAATGAATGGCTTAGAATCACATTTCCTTAAAATTCAAACTTTCATGTTGACTTAATGTTGTCCATCATCAAAAAGGGGGAGATTGTTGTGGTTGAGTGTGAATTTAATACATTTCCCTTATATTTTGATGATGACAAGTTGTGATTTTAATGCATAATGATTGGAACATGTTAAATATATCACACATGTAATAACAATGCTCAAAAGGCATGTTTCCAAACACATTATATCACATATATTCATGATAATACATTGGACTAATGATTTATGTGTTTATTTCTTAGGGACATGTACTTATTGCAATGGTAGTGTCGACACACCACTGCTGGTGTCGACACTGGCATCAATCCCTGAAGCAAATTCATGAAGACAGGGTTCACTGTGTCGACACAGTCCCAAGCAGTGTCGACACTAGACCCAGTCTCCAGAAGACCCTTTTGCCTAGACTGGGACAGTGTGTCGACACAGCCAGTGAGTGTGTCGACACTAGAGCCATCTCCCAGAAGACCTATTTTGTGGAATTGGGACAGTGTGTCGACACACCCAGTGACTGTGTCGACACACTCCGGCAACTTTTTCATCTTAAGTCCCACCTGGACACGTGGCATTGTAGGGATCACTTGGATGGACCTTGGATCATGTGCCCACACACCCCAAGGGTACTTTTGGCCATGTTCGGGCTATAAATACCCCTCCTATTGGCCATCCAAGTGAACAACACCTTAGAGCCTTCCAGAAAAGTCTTTTCAGCGGCAAGAAGAGGTCTCTCTCTGTTCTTGCTCTCCTTGTGCTGCTGTAAGCCAATTCCCATCCTTGCAAGCACAAGAAGTGAAGATTGATCCATGAAGATGATGTGAGATCACTTCCAAGGGAGCAAATCAAGTAGAAGCAGCCAATTGAGAAGAGTTCAAGGAAGATCTAGAGGCACCAATTGCAGAGCATCGCCCAGCGACTTCAAGCAATCAAGGACCTTCTCAAGTCAGCCTTCTAAAGGGAGTTCTTCTGAAGAACAAGAATCACATATATTCCTCAATTCTCCATTTTTTCTTCTAAGTCATTCTTTAGATTGTGCATAGAATTGTTGCACCAGTCTCTTTGAATGAACTCTTTATAGATCAGATCATTGCTAGAGGATCTGGATCTTGTTGTTTTTGATCTAGCCGGTTGTTTGTGAGCCTTTGTTTCAGTTGTGTTGAGTGGTACACTCAGTGTGTGGTTGAGCCTGTGTGCTCAGGTTTCTAGAGTGGTTGTGCTCTAGAGGTTGTGTGTGAGTTGTTGAACTCAGTGTGTTGGAGTTGTCAAGCTCCAGTGTGTGGTGTACTCAAGTTGAGTAGTGGAGCCTCATGATGTGAGGGGTGGATGTAGGAATCACTGGTGTGATTTCTGAACCACCTAAAAATCTTTGTGCAGTGGTTTGATCTGTGATTTGATTTCACTTTGAGCTAGATGTATGCATAGGATTTTTGCTTACACTACTGATTGACTTGATCACACACTCTAATTACTCAAATCACACAATCACACATCAGATCTGTGAATTGCATTTCTAATTTGTCTCTGATTTAAAGCATCTTTTAAAATTGGCTAAGCTTCCACAGTATTTGGACTAGATCTATTCAACCCCCCCCCCTTCTAGATCTGGTCCATCCTATTTTCGATCCTAGAATCTTCTGCCGATCCTCTCTCTTCTGCTGGGCCATTTGCACCATCTCCTCCCACTTCATTCATCTCTCTTCATCCACCCACTCCACCTCCTTCATCACATCACCATTATTCCGGAGGGTGCTCGTGATCAAGGCCATGAAATTCAGGACATTAAAGAAGAGTTTGAAGAAGCAATTCTTCGCTCATTTCTGTCTGTTTCCTCTCATCTTCACAGGATAGGTTCTCCTAGCCCTGCCCCTAAAAAGAGAAACTTTCTAAGAAGCCTACTCTCTCCTCTGAACCTCGATTCCCCCTCTTTGGTTCTCTCTTTCTGTTGTAAATGGAAGGAGATCTCTCTACTGTGAATACCTACAAAAATGTACCTTTGCTGCACTTTTTGGGCTTCCTCAACCTCAATCTCACAGATCATCTGCATATTATTCTTCCTCTCTCTCCATTATCCAAAACTGATCAATCCACAGTCTTCTCTTCTACTAAATCTATGACTGAAGACCGGTTTAGGGTAATTAGTCTCTCTACAGGAAGTCTTTGCTTGCCAAATATGATAGGTTCCCAACCTCTGACCACCCTCTCACATTGACTGAATTGTTTGTACTCCACCATAGAAATACTTGGGGTCCCTTCATCAAAAGGGAATCAAGTTAATCCGGCACTTCAAAAAGTTCAATGATTACCATTTTGTCAATAAACTTCCATAAATTCAGCTTGGCCAATTCAGGGCAGCCATTGCTCAGCTCAGAACTGAAAATCCAGTCAACAGTTCTCTTCATGTGGATTTTACTGCTCTTCAGCTGCCAGAAATTGTGTTTCTCTCCAAAGCTACATCCTTGCTCATGGACTCTGTTGTGGGTCCTACTATCTTTAAAAGGTTTTCTAGAGTCATGGCCAGAATTACAGTTCAGCAGGGAGCTCCTCTTGCTTTCCATCGATTTCTATTCAGAGAATATCATAGGGGTTCTATCAAGTCAGATGTCTTAGCTCCTCTCTTGTCTGAGTGTGAAAGACACTTCCCCTCTGACTGGGAGAAGCACTATCACCTCGCTGCTTAGTAGTTGGTCAATTTAAATCTCTCCCTGTCCAGACCAACAAACCTCCTCTTTCTACTGAAGAATTCTTGGATCTCAACTCCATTAATTTCGTTCAGGACCCTTTTGCCATTTGGGTTGAACGATACAAAATCTATGTACCCCTGAAGAAGGAACTGTTACAGCACAAAATTTTCTACCCTCTATCCATTGATAAGTTTCTTCAGCATGCTAGTTTTGGTACTACTAGCTTCTTTTGGACTTTCTTGGAAAAGATGAGTATGCCAACTTTATTGAAGCTCAGAGGCAGCTCCTGTCACGCCCCTCCAATTTAGCAGCTGAATAAATCCAAGGGAAACGTGAGCAACGAGTATGGTAATGTAAATTGCGCATACAGATGCAAACATCAGAGCATCTATGAACAATAATTGAAATAAAGTCTTGATTTCATTATAAAATCACTAAGACCATTACAACCACTAATTCAGAGCCAATACATAGGGCTTAATGACATCATTACATTGAAAATAAATCTGAAGCAATAACTATTAGACTCCATAGTGCTAGGGCAACTTCATGAACTGACTCCAGGTCGCTCATCACTCTGGTCCCGTCCCATTGGTGTGTGTAATGTCATTGTCTGACATACCTGAGACACAATAACAAATAACGAAGGGTTAGCTATAACGCCCAGTAGGACTTAAATCTCAATAGTCAATCAGACTTTAAATGATTAATGCTTTAATGGAAGAGTACTAATGATAGAGAGAGTCATGTAAATTCGAGAAAGTAATAGCACAAGTAACATGGTTCGAATAGCAGATGAATCAAGTGTAACACGATGAATATGGTTGAAGTCAAGACACGAGAGTTAACGATAACAACAATAGCAAGTAAAGTCATTGTCAAGAAATAGCAAGCGACATGTATGGCAAGAAGAGAAATAATAGTTGGTCATGTAAAGAGTAAATTACACTTTGATTGATTTTTGTCAATCGAGATAGTAAGGCACTTTCGTGATCCGTAGATAGCCGAGAGAGAACATAGCACTTTGAATGCGACTAAGTCAGGATAGAATGCAATAACTCAAGATAGCAAGTATCAAGTAGTGCAAGGAAAGAGTACGATAGTAGTCGCTCAATAACAGAACAATAGTAGTTCAGTCACAGTCAGTGGCACTAAAGTAATAGTGCAGTACGTTTGAACTAACAGACAAATAGTAACATTGTAATAGTCAGATGTCTAGCTAATTGAGAACAGTCAGTCAAGACCGGTGCAAATGCAGACACCGTCAATAGCCCCTGCAGGTATTTTCGGGTGGTTCTCCGCCCCCAGGATTAGATTGGAGCCCCTAGGACACCCTCCGTGCCCTCACCATTATGCATTCAAGTCAGTAGAGTCACAAGACCCATTTAGAGCGCTTGACAGTCATGAACAGTACAAAACAGTAGGAGCCACACAGCTCAAAGGGTACCAAGAGAGTACTAGATGAATGGACGAGAGAGACGAGATAGTAGAGTGAACGTGAGTAGATGAGCGAGTAGAATATAGATGATATCTTATGGTCATTGCACATGAAATGTCGAGTAACGAGCGATAGTAACAGTTGCGCAATACGGCGTACGGTGTCAGTAGTCAAGTGGAATCAATACCCTTCCACTGGCCAGGTTACACACAAGTCCAGAAGTCGGCATGATTAAAGATAAGATAGAGAACAATCTAAGGTCGTTTGGATCTTGCTAATCCCTAAAGGGTATCGTAGTATTATGGTACAACCAACTCGTCGACCATGTGGGAATCCATGGAAGAGGAGACATAAGGAGGCCTTGAACAAAAACTCACTAGTCGGCAGAAGGAACATCCGATGGAGAGTTCGTCCAGGTCAACAGAGAGTGTGTATATAGAAACAAGTGCCCGACCTTCTAGAGGAATTCTAGAATAGTGGAGCGTCGATAACAATATTCCCAAAACATCGCAAGAATCGTAGACAAGTTCCTTTAAAATAGGGCAATTAAATATATAATTGACATAACTTGCTAGATGTATAATGAGAATTTTATGCCAAGTTAAGCATATTGGATGGTTCACGGTGTGCATGTGTAAGAGAAATTATAGATAGAAAAAAAGGTCATGTGCATGTATTTAAATTATACAATAAATGTTCAGTTATAACAAGTGGATATTTGCGGTATAGGAGTATTTATAGAGGGTATAATCACTGTAGAAAGAGATATCAAAATTTATGGGTTTCCATGTAAAAAGCCAGAACGCGACGCACCATGTAAGGGTCGCGACGGGGTTCAGGTAGAATGCGACAGGGTCTTCTGAGGATCGCGATAAGTAGGTCAGGTCGGGCGGACAGAACGCGACGCGGTTCCCTGTCGCGATCATATCGCAACAGGTTCCTGTGTCGTGACGGCCCTGAGAACGCAGTCTATCGGCCCGTCATGTTCTCAGGTCCGACGCCTGAGTCGAGCAGGAAAGAGGACTAGCATGGGATTGCGTGCTAACTTAACATATTTTGACACAGGGTGATTAAAAAATTCACAATTAATTGTATAGTCGATGAAAAATTATGAAACAAGTTGCATATTGATCTAGACATCGTGGTACTTAAAGTAATAGGAATTTGGAAATAGATAGAGTTTTGACATGCTTTATTCAAGTCAAACATGGAGTACATGACACAATGAGCAGTTGAGATGAGAGAATTAATTCACAAAGTAGGTGGATAAAAATTAGGGCTTTTAGGGGCCAAAGATTTCTAACAATCATCAGTATCTTCAATAATAATTTCGAGGCATGATATAGAGTATTCGAGGAGATATGAATTAAACATGAAGGTTCGGGGTCAAGGTGTTTGCAGAACATCAAAATTCAAGAAGAAAATATTGGCTTGATGGAAAGTTATGAACCTTAGTGATTTTTTCCGAGTACATGGAACAATCTACAGTCGATATTTCTTTAGTTTTGCTCGTGAGAATGCCTATAGTTGACTCATTTTCTCTTCTAGGGCTAGAACTTGAAGAACTCGGGTTGAAGCTTTGATGAAGCCTCCTTCCACGAATTCTTCTCCTCCTTGGCTCTCCTCCAGGTCTAGCAACTCTTGGCAAGAGCTAGGACCGACCATGGGGGTTTAGGAGAGTATTATGTCTCTTATGTTTCTAATTCCTAATAGAACTCTAATCCTATTTAATTCTGAGATTTCCTATTTAATTCCACCTTCCAAGCTTGCTATGTCCAATTTGGGTTAGGTTGGGATCCAATTCGTGGCCAACTATTAGGGTAGGTTTAGGAATCAAATCCAACAAAAAACTACTTATTTTAATTTTTCATACCTCTTTTCTATTTAGGTAATATTTAAGTTACGAATTTAGGGTATTTTCCTATTATTCCTCTTTTAAAAATCCCTATTTTGGCCCAATAAATTCTAGAGGGTCCATTTAACAAACCCCATTATTATTAGAATTTATTTTATGGGATTTCTCTCTTTAATTAGGGAATACTAGAGTTACGAATTTTTATTACATTCTCACTTGAATTTATTCATGGGCTATGAGAGGTCTATTGGTCCAATTCTGATAATGGGTAATCATTTCATGATGTTGGAAGTCTCTCCGACATGTTTTTTGATTTATGGCGTGTTATTTATCCATGTTAAAAGTTTTCCGGCCTAGTTCCCAAATTTGGATAATTAGTCACGTTGTGTCATTCTCTTAGCCAATTGGATTTTTGTTACACGAATTTCTTCGTGGAACACTTGGGGATAATATTTGGGGTTGATTTATAATTTTTACGGAATTTTTAGATGTGTTCTTGCACACACGATAATGGTACGTATATTTCTATTAGTTTGATTTAAAGAAATTATTATTTTGAATTTTTAAGTATTAATTTTTCCGGTTTGCTACAGCTCCACATCCACAGACTTCTTCCAGATATGGGGCCTTCTTACAACATCAGTTGGGGTGCTTTTATGAATTTCTTTGAAGAGCAGGAACTCCAGGCTTGGCCAATCATTACTTGCCATGTCTCTCTTCTATCTCCTGCCTTCTATATTTCTGACCCCCATTAAGTAATCGAATATGCTAATTTGACTCCCATTTATCTTAGTTTCTTCTCTTCTATATTTTTTTGGCTCTTGTATTTCTTTTTGCTTAGTGACAAAAAGGGGAGAAAACATTCTGAAATACTTTAAAATTTTCCAGCAAATTATTTCAGCACCTTTTCACTTGCATATCTTTATATTTTGTCATCACAAAAAATGGAGAGATTGATGATCAGTCCATCTCCATAAATAAATTATCTATTAATTATTTGAATTTTTGGTGATTAACAAAACCATTGAAAACATTACTTAACATATTTTCTCTGAAATTTATTAATAGGCATCAAGGCAATTAAAATTAATAAGTTGTCCACACACACTGTTATTTGAAGTTCCATCGCACAACGATTTCATAAGTAAAACAACGATTTCCATCGCACAACGATTTCATAAGTAAAAAAACGATTTCCATTGCACTGATTTCATAAGTAAAACAATGATTCCATCACACAACGATTTCATAAGTAAAACAACGATTTCAATCGCAAACGATTTCATAAGTAAAACAACGATTTCGTCTCACAACGATTTCGTTGATACATCGATTTCATATAACTTAAACATCGATTTTGTTGATACATCAATTTCATATCACTTAAATATCAATTTTGTTGATACATCGATTTCATATCACTTAAACATCGATTTTGTTGCTACATCGATTTCATTTCACTTGAACATCGATTTCGGTAAAACAACGATTCCATTATCGATTTTAATTAAAAAATGATTTCTTATTGAAACAACGATTTGATTATCGATTTCACTCAAACAACAATTTCATCATTGAAATAACGATTTCATTATCGATTTCACTTAAACAACGATTTCATCATTGAAACAATGATTTGATAGCTATAACGATTATGTTTTCACTTAAATAACGATTTGGTTATTGCTACAACGATTCGGTTGATACATGGACTTCTGTAGAACAACAATTTATATCTACAACGACTTCATGTAAAACAACGATTTTACTTAAACAACGACTTCATCTGCACATCGATTTCTTCATATAACGATTGTGTACAGAACATCGATTTCACTATATTTATACACGGATTATGGTCACATCGACTCTATTTCAACATAGATTTCATTTATATGTATATGTCAACGATCTCATGAATATATCAACTATCTTCACAACGATTATGATTTAAATAAATTGTCATATACTTTCATTATCTTCTCATATAATCTTGAAAACAATTATCCTTCATGATATTTGAATGTATTCTTTTTAAATCTCTATGGAGTTCAAGTCTTCCTGCGAAAAACACTGTATCATGTGCTATTTAGCATTTATTGTGTTAGTACATATATCTGCACGAAATTTATTTGTGTGCTTTCTACGTCTGTGTTCCTTAAGCAAAAGCTTTACAGGGTGACAGAACAACATTTCCATTTTGGCGTATCTTCTTATTGCATGCCATGGAATGTTGACTGATAGCTTAGAGATAGTTGAGCTGTCTATGTTTCAGTATTTATTATGCGCAGATTCCTGCCAGAATCATATCCTACAACGTTGGACGAATAAGAAGCAAAAGATATATGGATGATCCTTCTCTGTGTGTGTGTCTCTCTGGGCATTTAATGACTGCAGGTATTCTTGGTACCCACGTTGGACCATACTCAACTTGCTTGCCTCAGACATAGAGACAACAGATACTTCAACGGCTATATTCTTAAGAGAAGATATATAGAAGACCGACGACTCCATGCAAAAACATCTAGTTTTCCTTTGGAGCACCTGTAGAACAACTTGTTCATTATGTCAATCAGCCTTTAGCTCTTAGCTCTCCACAACCATATGTTTTTATTCTTTTGAGAACTTGTGTAAGATCCGAGAGAATCCACGACTGCCAATCATTATCTCTCAGACCTCGCCTCAGATCAAGAAATCCTATAAGCTTGGTCTATGGGCCATTCACTTTGTACTCATTCTCCAGAGTGCTGCTCTTCGTTGTGAAGAGAAACCTGTTGTGAACAGGTGGTTGTTTCCCTTTGGTGAGAGGAAGACCTATTGCATCATGTGTTGGTTGTACCTCTTCGGGTAGAGAAGAGAAGGCCGCTACTGCTGGATGTGTAAGAGTCCTTAAGGGGGACAGTACCCTTGTTTTCTGAAATCTCAAGTTGTTGCTTGGGGCTGACGTAGGACTCCTTGGGATAGGAGATCTGAATCAGGATAAAATTTCTTGTTGTCTATATGTGCCTGCTTGTTTGTCTTTATTCCACATTAACTCTAACTGTCAAACTGTATTTTCTATCAAGCTTTTTTTTATAGGTATTAGTCTAAAAGAATTTTTAGCAATCCATTGCCCCCCCCCCCCTCTGGGCTTGCTATCTGGGCAACAAGATACAATGAGAGAGAGAGAGAGAGATCCATAGAAATGAGAACAGAACTTTCATTTATAGATATATATATGACATTTTCAAGTACAAATTACATCTAGAAGGCTGATAAGGAACTAGGTAAATATAGGGAAGGAGGGATTTGGGCAAGGAAAGGCTGGAGAAGAGCCCAAGCTTCTTCTCATTCTCAGGAAAGAATTTTTCAAACTTAGCCTATTCTATCTTATAGGAGGGACCTATGGAGGGATTTTCCTATAAGACTTGACATGTCTTCTATGGAACCGCTAAGCCTTTTATGATAGTTGTTAGGGCGCAGGAGAGACCTAAGAGGTACAAACTTCTTAGAGGCTGCTAAGTTGAGAAACTCATGAACAATGATGTTACAGTGCAGCCCTGGAAAATATGCGGAATTATCTTAAGCACTAATCTAGAAGGGGGTTGAATAGATTACTATCAATGAAAAGCACTATAGCCTTCTTTTAGATCCAACACTGACTTATCGAAATCTTTAAATAGATTTATATCAATTTCGAACTATGACGTGTGTGCTGATTGTGAGTAGAGTGAATAACAATCTATCTAGCGTGTGAATAATCAACGTGCCTACCAAACATCTACCATGAAACATTCAAACCACAGGACACGAAGATTTAAGGTGGTTCAGAGTACACACCTTGTGTATCTTACATCCACCGTCCACACACACACACCCATGCTCTTTGATGCAAACAAGCAATCAGAACAACAACCCACACGTGGATCAAGCACAAGGGACGCTCGAACCACAGCCACACACACAAAGTAGTGAAAAAATAAAAAGGAAGAGTTCTAAGTTTTAGAAACAAATCCAGATGAAGAACTCTTCGTGGTGGTCATCCTGAAGAACTCCAAGCTTCGTGTAGATGATGCCCAATTGATGGAGAAGCTTGAATCGTGGGCGAAGTGGCTTCAACTCCGCTTGTGAGATGGATCTTCCACAAATTGGACAGAGGGTTGAAGCAGAGCAGCAGGTAGAAGCTTTTCTGTTGGGTTTGCATAGGTTTTGGTATGGTGGCTTCTTGCTGCGAAAATACCTTCATATGATCTATATATATGGGTGTCTTAGTATGGAGAGTCGTGGTTGAAGGAATTAGCCCAATACAGATCATATCCTGACAATCGATTGTGACTTAACCTTAGGCTGTCGACAGGCACGTTGTAGCTGTCGACAGCTACTGCTCAAAACTAGTTCCCAGAACCATGTAAGTTTTTGGAACACTAGGGCTGTCGACAGGCGATCTCTGGCTGTCGATAACAGTCTTATTTATGGACAGGTAAGCTCCATCTGTCGACAGCTACTACTCCATTTGAGCTTCCAGTAGCTTGTTTATGCTGGATGGTCCATCTGTCGACGTAATATTCCTAGTTGTCGACAGGTGATCACTTGAAGATTACTTCTTGTTCTTTTTCACTTGGATCGTGTTGCTGGACTTGTATGCATTCATAACTACATTGAGAACCACTCTAAGTGAGATACAATGAATACATAGGTAATCAATAAAAGCATGAATTCCATTTATTTATTTTTTCAAGTCTTTGTCATTTTTATCATGTTCCAAACATTTACACAACATCAATTATGTCACACATCATAAAAATATTCATGCACATCTCATCATACACATTGTAGCCCAACATTCTCCCCCTTTTTAATGATGACAAAATTACAATTGATGTTTTATCCCTCTTTTGACAACATTCAAAAGGCAAATCATGCACACATGGATAAGGATATAACATAGAACTATATTTCCATTCATTAATCAGAGGTACACACAGTTACAAAAGAGGACATCCAGTACATGAAGGAAATAAAGGCAAAAGAATGGAAATGACATAACTGACAAGGAACCTGACTCTGACCCAAACCCTAGTGAAAATAAAAAATAAACAGATGACCCCCACTAAATCCTAGACTATCTAAACATCGTCATTCCAGGAGCAATGGGATGACGAAACTCGACTCAGTAGAGAGCCGGGTGAGCCGATGCTGAATTTGCACGTGTGTGTCAGCAAGGTCATCCATCCTTGTGTTGACATGCTCTTGCAGCTGATCAAAGCGGGCATTGAGATGCTCAAAGCCAGTAGTAACATGATGCTGCAATCAGGCGAACTGTTCTGCCAATACTGTCTACATATCCGGAGCAGCAACCTATGGTGCGAGCTCTTCCGGAACATCCTCATTTCCACCCTGAGCATCCATTGGCTCTGGTTGGGAGTCTTCATCATCTTCATCATTTGCATCATCCTCAGCGGACTCCTCTTCAACATCCTACTCCTGACCCTTGAGGGTCCTGGTGACTCTCCACACACAAACTTGTAACCCACCTATGTGCATAGTAAGGTCAAAGGCACTACAGGACCTGAGAGTTTTGCATTTAGAATCAGAGATAGGAATACCAAGAAGGGCATGTGGGATGTAATAGGGCAGGCATATGGCATAGACCTCTTGGGTTTGCAAAGCACTGTTTCATGAGGTCTACCATAAGTTGAGGGAGGTTAATTTGCTAGGTCTTGAGAAAGAAGTAGAAGAGGGACTTATGGATTCAAGTGACAAGTTCCCTGCTTCCATCTTTGGGAACAACAAGAGTGGTGAAGATGTGATGAATGAGACGGTTAAGTGGAGGGAAGGAATTGGCATTAAGCTTCATTCGATCCTTGTTGGGATCATAAAGTTGGTGGGTGATCAATGTGCAGTACTCAGAGGCAGAAGGATGATTGAGAAGAATGTTTGCCCCAGAGTTAGGAATCTGAAATGCACGGCTAAAGAGATTTGGTGTAATTTAAAGGTGGTATCCTTTACCGGTTGTAAAGCTGCGCACCCTCAACTGTCATCTTCAGGTTGTTATAGAACTCCGTTACAACAACCGGGGAGTATGGTGTGTGAGAGTACAGAAAAACTGTCCAACCCTGGGTGTTAAACAAGGGCTGGAGACCGGGGAACATGTCCTCCAAGGACACGAAGTGGACATACCGAGGCTGAACAAACTTGGTGAAGGAGCCTCAGACCTTAGAAGTTTCTAGATTGGGAGGAACGATGAGCTCCGGCAGACGGTCGTCATGGTGCTTGCTCCTACACTCTGCGGGTGCCGCGTAGCCTTCTCCGACGTCGGGCTAGATGGGACGCCGACAAGGGATGAGATGCTTGCCCTTGGGAGCCATGGAGAAGGAGATGTATGTGGTAGAGGAGAACCTAAAGAGGAGGAGAGAAGAAAAAGAAAAAAGGAACCAGATTCTGGATTCTTGTGCCTGGAGAGGAAGTTAGGCTAAAAGAGGGAGAGAGACCTTTTGGAGGAAGGTGAGGGGTGAAAAGGTGTGTTTCCCCCGTTGAATATATTTAAAGGAAGTTTGAAGTAAAGGGCCAACAAAATCCAGCCAAAAAGGACGTCGGTTGGGCTTTTGAACCGCCCATAAAAGCGTTGTCGACAGGTGCCCAGTCATCTGTCGACAGCTGCTAAGCATTTTGTCCCAGAACAGAATTTTGTGGAATTTAAATGGAGAATGAGTGTTCAAATGGGATTTTAAAGTGGAGAATAGGTTTATACCCATTACAAAGTGTCATAAACACAAGTATGAAGACACATAAATTCTACAATGGTTAAGAGATAATACTTCGAGAATCTTAAGTTATGGCATTTAGAGACACCGTTCAAAAACATATGAAACTAAGATAACCCCTTGAATAAAACCATTGAAGAAAATCATATACCTTAGTGGGTGATGTTCAGTTGGTAAATGAAGGCATTGTCTACATGAACAATTGACCATAGACAACCCATTGCCCTTGATTTCAAAACATGGAGGCTTCACTCTATTTCTAGCATTGTACAATTTCTTTTGTCAAATTAAAGTGGGAAAAGTGGTAATTAGGATCACTTATGCATTTTGACGTGAAGGTAGACATTGGTGATGCTCGTACCCCCAGTGACTCAGTGTGAGTGACCATCATACCATTGTGCAGAGATAATGGAAAGACTTTTGATGCAAAGACAGACATTGCTGATGCCCATGTCCTTGGTTACTCAGTAATGCTCATCAGTGCTCTGCATGTGTCCCTTTCACAAATTTTGTTTCAACTTTTAAGTTTAGAAATATGTAGCTTTTCTCCTTTTTTTTTATTTAATATCAAAAATCAAGTTCAAAGGGTTATTTAAGGTCAAAGGTTAATGTAAAAACATTAAGATCAATAACCTTCTTACTTGTCAATCCATTTAGAAACATGATCATCCACAAGGGAGTTATTCAAGTGAGTTAGGTTAGAGCCATTAGATTTGTTGAATGTTTTCTAGATGACACAACCTAGACTCAGCACAAAATATTATATCAAAATCATTGTGATTAAGGCAATGTCTTTGATACTATGTGAGTATGAAAGTTGTAATGAACATTAAGTCCAAATTCTCCCCTTGCACAAAGTAATGAACAAACTCATGAAGAATTGCTAAAAAAAGTTGAAGATTTCACAATTATAAGGCATCTGTCAACAACAAGAATGGGGTTGTCGACAGCTACTTGGAACCAGAAGAACTGATGTTCTGGAAGAGCCCATCTACCCACAGCTGAAGAAGGGGCTGTCGACAGTTACTGTTTCACAGAAGTATTGTGGTTCTGGATGAGGGGATCTGTCGACAGCTGGTGTTCTGGCTGTCGACAGGTACTTGGAAAATGTGTTTTGAGGCATTGATTGAGTGACATAAAGACCAAGATTTTGAGAATAATGACACAATGAGTATGAATGATATCTCTCATGAATTTCACTCAACTACCTAGACTTACTCCCCCATAGTGTGTGCATGTGTGTAAAACATTTCAATCATTTCAAGCAATTCAGTAATTCAAACAATGATATACACATCCAAGTAAGCATTTTCACAGAGAATTAACATCCATAAAATATGAGCACCAAACTTTCATCCTTTTTCAGAGATAAATGAGAAAAAATGAAAGAACTAATTACCCCATTTGAAGTTGATGATCTTCATATGCGACTTGACTATGGATACTTGGCAGAGGATGTTCCTCACGCATAATGAAACTTTCCAAACAAGCCTGACTAGTTCTTCCACATTTCACCATTTGATATACCACAAAGTCAATACATACAAAGATCATTACTTTAAATTTTGGTATTAGTTCATTGCATTTTGCATAGCCCTCTCTTCTCAATGATGTGAACCTATCTTCAGACAGAGGTTTGGTGAAGATATCTGTCAATTATTTTTCAGTAGGTATGAAGCTAAGCTCCAGGATTTGTTGGCTACTCATCTCTCAAAAAGTGATGTCTATTGAGTTATAGGCATACTTACCTACCTTACCTGTGCCAATAATTTGGCCCTTATTGTTACTCCAAAGGCAACTTATCCTCCGTCTTTTTCCACCAGCAGATAGATTTTTTTCTTTGTCGCCCGTCATGTGCCTCGAGTAGCCGCTATCCAAGTACCATTTGTTTTGATTTAGGGCTGCTAGGCATTCCTGCATAGATGGATCAGACAGGAGGTTTTGGTACCCAAATTACTTTGGGTCCCATTCTATCAGTCATGCCAAAAGTAAATGCTTTGGAATCCAAACTTGTTTGCGTTTTAGTTTGTTTAATTTATTCCACATTGATTTTCTATATGGCCAATTTTTTACAGTAATTGCATGACAGAGTTTTTCAAGACATTTCTTTTGCTGTTTTGTTGAACTTGTGCTTGCATCTTACCCTTTTGTTGCTTGGTTGGCTTCACTTTTCCAGCATGTTTCTATGCCTGTCGACAGCTCTCATTGGGTCTATCGACATATTTCTTCACTTGTTGAACAATATGATTTTTGTTTGTTTTTCAGTTGCTTACCTGTCAGTTGAATTGCTTGCTTGCACTTGGACTGCAATCTACAAGAGATGTAATCAATTCTCTCCTAGTTTCTTCTGTTTTTCTGGTTGAAACCCAAGTCCATGTCTTGTTACATTGTTTTCACTACCAAAACGCATCCAAATTTTTCTTTTCCTTTTACAAATCTTGAAAGTCTTCAGTTTTTCCACTTAATTCATTTTCAGCTTGTTCCAACTTTTTCTGAATCTCTTGATTTTCATGTTGAAGTTTTTCAAGAGAATTGATTAGACTTTTTTTTCCTTTTCATTTTCTTGCAATTTTTCTTTCATGTAGTCCATTTCTTCATAGTGACCTTTCTGTTCAGTTTTCAGTAAGTCAATTTCTTAGACATGATTGCAAGTTGTTCATCAGTCCTTGTGCTAGAAACAAGATTAGTGATTTTTCTTTTCAGTGTTTTGGTTTCAGAGTTGAATTCACAAATTTTTCAAAGATCAAGGTGTATGCCTCTTCCCATTCATCAATAGCATAGTTTTCAAAGGAAGAGTTTGCCTCATTTGATTCTTCACTCGTTACCATTAAGCACTGAATTTCTTCATCTCCAGAGCTTCCTTGTGCGTTTTGTCTTCATCACTCAAAGTCGCCATCATTGCCTTGGCTTTTTGAAATGAACTTGTCCTTTTTCAGCTTTTTCTTTAGCTATGGGCATTCACCTCTCATATGCCCTGGTTTCTTGCACTTACAGCACACAATCATATCATAATTTTGTTGGAATCAAATTTATTTGAAAAATCTTTCCTTGGAAAGTTTTGAAGTTACCTGAGCCTTTCTTTTTGAACCTGAGAATTTTTTGAACTGTCTAGTGAGCATGGCCATTTCATCATTCTCACTATCACTAGACGATTCAGATTCATCACTTTCCTTTGTGCCTCTTTCTTGGAACTTGAAGAGCTTTTTGTTAGAGGCTTTAAAGTAATGGATTTTCTAGGATTAACCTTAGTTTCTTTTCTTTTCAGGTTAATTTCCTAAGTCATCAGGGATCCTATTAACTCATCCAATTTCATTGTTGAAAGGTCTTTAGAGTCCTCAGTGACTGTGGCCTTAGTATGCCAAGAGGATGGAAGAGACCGAAGTATCTTCCTTACTAAGTCACTCTCTGAGTACTCCTTTTTGAGACCTTTCAACCCATTACTATTAGCATGAAGCTAGCAAACATATCTAAAATGGTTTCTTCATTTTTCATTCTAAACATCTCATATTTAGATACTAGCATGCTTGCTTTGGTTTCCCTTACTTCAGATGTACCTTCGTATATGAGCTCAAATTTGTCCCACATCTCTTTTGCTGACTTACATGTGGAGACCCTGAATATTCTTTCGGATGTACGACGCACTGCATCATGTTCAATGCACTCGAATTTAATGTACCTCTGCTGATCTGTTCTCTGGTTTAGGTGTCCTCGTCAGCAGGCAGCTCATAAGGCCCTTTGCTGACGATCTTCCACAGCTCGCAGTCTTGAGCTCTCAGACAGATCTGCATATAGTTTTTCCAATACGTGTAGTTAGTGCCATCAAAAAAGGGAGGCTTGGACACCGAGTGTCCTTCAGCTATAAACCCTACTTAGTTTCCATGAGATCGAATTTCTCCTGATCGTGAGATCAAGCTATTAAAGCAGTAATTGGAGAAACCTCGCTCTGATACCAATTGAAAGATAAGCGGAATTATCTTAAGCAATAATCTAGAAGGGGGTTGAATAGATTACTACCAATTAAAAGCACTATAGCCTTCTTTTAGATCCAACATTGACTTATCGAAATCTTAAACAGATTTATATCATTTTGAACTATGACGTGTGTGCTGATTGTGAGTAGACGAATAACAATCTATCTAGCTTGTGAATAATCAACGTGCCTACCAACATCTACCGTGAAACGTTCAAACCACAAGACATGAAGATTTAAGGTGGTTCGGCATACACAACTTGTGTATCCTATGTTCACCGTCCACACACACACAGAAGGACTGCTTATCAGCGAGTTCAACTCTACAACACACACCCATGTTGTCTGATGCAAAAAGCAATCAGAACAAACCCACATGTGGATCAAGCACAAGGGACGCTCAACACAACCACACACACAAAGTAGTGAAAACAAAAGAAAAGAAGAGTTATGAGTTTTAGAAACAATCAGATGAAGAACTCTACGTGGTGGTCTTCCAGAAGAACTCCAAGCTTCGTGTAGATGATTCCCATTGATGGAGAAGCTTGAATCGTGGACGAACTGGCTTCAACTCTGCTTGTGAGATGGATCTTCCACAAACTGGATAGAGGGTTGAAGCGAGCAGCAGGGAGAAGCTTTTCTCTTGGGTTTTGCTTAGGGTTTTGGTATGGTGGCTTCTTGCTTCGAAAATACCTTCATATGATCTATATATATGGGTGTCCAAGTATGGAGAGTCGTGCTTGAAGAAATTACCCCAATACAGATCATATCCTGACCATCGATTGTGACTTAACCTTCGACTATCGACAGGCAACTTGTAGCTGTCGATAGCTACTGCTCAAAACTGGTTCCCAGAACCAAGTTCCAGGTAATGTAACCTGTACACTGGGGCTGTCGACAGGCGATCCCTGGTTGTCGATAGGCAGTCTTATCTGTCGACAGGTAAGCTCCATCTATCGACAGCTACTGCTCCATTTGAGCTTCCAGTAGCCTGTTTATTGCTGGATGGTTCATCTGTCGACAGGTATATTCCTGGTTGTCGACAGGTGATCACTTGAAGATTATTTCTTGTTCTTTTTCACTTAGATCTGTTTACTGGACTTGTATGCATTCATACCTACATTGAGAAACACTCTAAGTGAGATACAATGAATACATAGGTGATCAATATAAGCATGATTTCCATTTATTTAATTTTTCAAGCCTTTTCATTTTGATCATGTCCCAACATTTACACACACTAATTATGTCACACATTATCAAAATATTCTGCACGTGTCATCATACACATTGAGCCCATCAGGCCATGCAGCTTCCTTGGCGTGATAAGACTAAGTACCTCTACTTCCACTTATCGGCAATAGACTTCCACAGAGTCTCATATCCTTCGCAGAGATACTCAACATAGAGATCTTTAATTTCTGACAATCTGAATGGTCTTCGGGTATGCAGCTGCCCATTGATCTTTTGAAAACCTCTCAGACTCAGCACAACAATTTTGAAAATCTAACATGTATAGTGAGTCCTTAGGAGCTTGCATAAGAGCAAACCTATGGAATGACAAGCTCAAGTTGTACTTAATCCTGAATCTTGTAGCTATTCGGATGTGTCTATTGAAACTAGCTGAGCAAATTCTTCCTGGCAGAAATGGCACCAACCAGGCTTGGGTGCAG
>JACBKR010004693.1:0-22539 GCA_014218235.1 Colocasia esculenta | reverse complement strand
TTTATTCGCCCGAGGGTCGGAACCGCCCGCGAGGCCCCAATTCAGAATCGACACTTCGACCGGTCGGTAAATGGTCGCATTCGGAGATTTCAGGTTCGGCGCCCAAATTCCTCTCCAGGAGCACGGTCGCAGGCTGCCGATGCGATCGCATACGGACACTGCTTCGCTCAAACATACATAACTTTTCGCTCGGTTATCGGAATCGCTTATAAGACCCCAATTCGGAATCGGCACTCAGAGGCGCTCGACGCCCCCTTATTGTCTCAGGCGATAAGATGTCGTTTCAGGGTCGAAAAACCTTCGTTTCGCACTCTAAAATTTCGATTCTAGCCGACGATCTCCCCTATTCCAATGTTTTTTGGCAGTAGCGACTCCCTCGATTACGCGATTCGCTGGTGGACCCTACACGCGGAGCCGCCCAGTCACAGCGATCGGAAGTCATGTTCAACTCGACGCGAGATCTCCTCCCCAGGTCGTGGATATGGGTACCCGAACATCACCGATACAGTCACCCCCTCCGGTTTATTCCCACCCCTTCAGTGAAAGAATTAGGCATAAATTTCCGCACGGGCATCGGAATCGCTTATGTGACCACAATTCGGAATCGGCATTCCGAGACGGTCGACAAGGCGATGGTTTCGCGGAATTCCGTTCTGTGGCCAAAATTCACCCCGGAGCCTGTGTACTAGTACACCGAAAGCCATACCCTCTGGTCGGACTCGGATATTTATTCGCACGGGGGTCGGAACCGCCCGCGAGGCCCCAATTCAGAATCGGCACATCGACACGGTCGGAAAATGGTCACATTCGGAGATTTCCGGTCGGCGCCCAAATTCCTCTCCAGGAGCACGGTCGCAGGCTGCCGATGCGATCGCATACGGACACCGCTTCGCTCAAACATGCATAACTTTTCGCTCGGTTATCGGAATCGCTTACAAGACCCCAATTCGGAATCGGCACTCAGAGGCGCTCGATGCCCCCTTATTGCTTCAAGTGAAAAGACGTCGTTTTGGGGTTGAAAAATCTTCGTTTCACACTCCGAAATTGCGATTCTAGCTGACGATCTCCCCTATACTAAGGGTTTTTGGCAGTAGTGACTCCCTCGATTACGCGAATCGCTGGTGGACCCACACGCGGAGCCGCCCAGTCACAGCGATCGGAAGTCGTGTTCAACGCAACGCGAGATCTCCTCCCCAGGTCATGGATATGGGTGCCCGAACATCGTCGATATAGTCACCCCCTCCGGTTTATTCCCTCCCCTTCAGCGAAAGAATTGGGCATAACCTTCCGCACGGGCATCGGAATCGCTTATGTGACCACAATTCGGAATCGGCACTCCGAGACGGTCGACAAGGCGCTATTTTCACGGAATTCTGTTTTGGGGCCAAAATTCCCCCCGGAGCGTGTGTACTAGTACACCGACTGCCGTACCGTCTGGTCGGACGCGGATATTTATATGCCCTGGGGTCGGAACCGCCCGCGAGGCCCCAATTCAGAATCGGCACTTCGACCCGGTCGGTAAATGGTCGCATTCAGATATTTCTGGTCCGGCGCCCAAATTCCTCTCCGGGAGCGCGGTCGCAAGCTGCAGATGCGATCGCATACGGACAACGCTTCGCTCAAGCATGCATAACTTTTCGCTCGGTTATCGGAATAACTTTTAAGACCCTAATTTGGAATCGGCACTCAGAGGCGCTCGACGCCCCCTAATCACCATAGGCGATAAGACTTCGTTTCGCCGTCGAAAAACCTTCGTTTTGCACTCCGAAATGTCGATTCTAGCCGACGATCTCCCCTATAACAAGGTTTTTTGGCCGTAGCGACTCCCTCGATTACGCGAATCGCTGGTGGAGCCCACACGCGAAGCCACCCAGTCACAGCGATCGGAAGTTGTGATCAACTCGACGCGAGATTTCCTCCCCAGGTCGTGGATATGGGTGCCAGAACATCGTCGATATAGTCACCCCCTTCGGTTTATTCCCACCCCTTCAGCGAAAGAATTGCGCATAACTTTCCGCATGGGCATCAGAATTCCTTTATGTGACCACAATTTGGGATCGTCACTCCGAGACGGTCGACAAGGAGCTGGTTTCGCGGAATTTCGTTCTGGGGCCGAAATTCCCCTCGGAGCGTGTGTACTAGTACACCGACTGCCGTACCGTCCGGTCAGACGCGGATATTTATTCGCTCGGGGTCGGAACCGCCCGCGAGGCACCAATTCAGAATCGACACTTCAACCCGGTAGGTAAATGGTCGCATTCGGAGATTTTCGATTCGGCGCTCCAATTCGGAATCGGCACTTAGAGGCGCTAGATGCTCCCTTATTGCCTCAAGCGATAAGACGTCGTTTCAGGGTCGAAACACCTTCGTTTCTCACTCTGAAATTGCCATTCTAGCCGAAGATCTGCCATATTCCAAGGTTTTTTGGCAGTAGCGACTCCCTCAATTACGCGAATCGCTGGTGGATCCCACACGCTGAGCCGCCCAGTCACAGTGATCGGAAGTCATGTTCAACTCGACGCGAGATCTCCTCCCCAGGTCGTGGATATGGGTGCCCGAACATCGCCGATATAGTCACCCCCTCCGGTTTATTCCCACCCCTTCAGGGAAAGAATTGGGCATAACATTCCGCACGGCCATCGGAATCGTTTATGTGACCACATTTTGGAATCGGCACTCCGAGACGGTCGACAAGGAGCTAGTTTCGCAGAATTCCGTTCTGGGGCCAAAATCCCCCCCGCAACGTGTGTACTAGTACACCGACTGTCGTACCGTCCGGTCGGACGCGGATATTTATTCAACTAGGGGTCGGAACCGCCCGCGAGGCCCCAATTCAGAATCGACACATCGACCCGGTCGGTAAATGGTCGCATTCAGAGATTTCCTGTCCGGCGCCGAAATTCCTCTCCGGGAGCGCGGTCGCAGGCTGCTGATACGATCGCATACGGACATAACTTTGCTCAAACATGCATAACTTTTCGCTCGATTATCGGAATCGCTTATAAGACCCCAATTCAGAATTGGCACTCAGAGGCGCTCGACGCCCCTTTATTGCCTCAGGCGATAAGACGCTGTTTCGGGGTCGAAAAACCTTCGTTTCGCACTCCGAAATTGCGATTCTAGCCGACAATCTCCCCTATTCCAAGCTTTTTTGGCCATAGCGAATCCCTCGATTACGCGAATCGATGACGGAGCCCACAAGCGGAGCCGCCCAGTCACAGCGATCGGAAGTCATGTTCAACTCGACGCGAGATCTCCTCCCCAGGTCGTGGATATGGGTGCCCGAACATCGCCGATATAGTGACCCCCTCCGGTTTATTCCCACCCCTTCAGCGAAAGAATTGGGCATAACTTTCCGAACGGGCATCGGAATCGTTTATGTGAGCACATTTTGGAATCGGCACTCCGAGACGGTCGACAAGGAGCTGGTTTCGCAGAATTCCGTTCTGGGGCCAAAATTCCCCCCGGAGCGTGTGTACTAGTACACCGACTGTCGTACCGTCCGGTCGGACGCGGATATTTATTCGCCACGGGGTGGAACCGCCCGCGAGGCCCTAATTCAGAATCGGCACTTCGACCCGGTGGGTAAATGGTCTTATTCGGAGATTCCCGGTCCGGCGCCGAAATTCCTCTCTGGGAGCGCGGTCGCAGGCTGCCGATGCGATCGCATACGGACATCGCTTCGCTCAAACATGCATACTTTTCGCTCGGTTATCGGAATCGCTTTAAGACTCGAATTCAGAATCGGCACTCAGAGGTGCTCGACACCCCCTTATTGCCTCAGGCGATAAGACGCTGTTTCGGGGTCGAAAAACCTTCGTTTCGCACTCCGAAATTGCGATTCTAGCCGACAATCTCCCCTATTCCAAGGTTTTTTGGCCGTAGCGAATCCCTCGATTACGCGAATCGCTGACGGAGCCCATAAGCGGAGCCGCCCAGTCACAGCGATCGGAAGTCATGTTCAACTCAACGCGAGATCTCCTCCCCAGGTCGTGGATATGGGTGCCCGAACATTGCCGATGTAGTCACCCCCTCCGGTTTTTTCCCACCCCTTCAGCGAAAGAATGGGCATAACTTTCCGCACACGGCGTCGAAATCGCTTATGTGACCACAATTCGAATCGGCACTCCGAGACGGTCGACAAGGCGCTGGTTTCACGAATTCTGTTATGGGGGCAAAAATTCCTCCCGGAGGGTGTGTACTAGTACACCGACAACCGTACCCTCCGGTCGGACGCATATTTATTCGCCGGGGTTCGGAACCGCCCGCGAGGCCCCAATTCAGAATCGGCACGTTGACCCGGTCGGTAAATGGTCGCGTTCGGAGATTTCCGGTCCGACGCCTAAATTCTTCTCCAGGAGCGCGGTCGCAGGCTGCCGATGCGATCGCATACGGACACCACTTCGCTCAAACATGCATAACTTTTCGCTCGGTTATCAGAATCGCTTATAAGACCCCAATTCGGAATCGGCACTCAGAGGCGCTCAATGCCCCCTTAATGCCTTAGGCGATAAGATGTCGTTTTGGGTTCGAAAAACCTTCATTTCGCAATCTGAAATTGCGATTCTGGCCGACGATCTCCCATATTCCAAGGTTTTTTGGCCGTAGCGACTCCCTCGATTACGCGAATCGCTGGCGGAGCCCACATGCGGAGCCGCCCAGTCACAGCGATTGAAAGTCTTGTTCAACTCGATGCGAGATCTCCTCCCCAAGTCGTGGATATGGGTGCCAGAACATCACTGATATAGTCACCCCCTCTGGTTTATTCCCACCCCTTCAGCGAAAGAAATGGGCATAACTTTCCGCACGGGCCTCGGAATCGTTTATGTGACCACATTTTGGAATCGGCACTCCGAGACGGTCGACAAGGAGCTGGTTTCGCAGAATTCCGTTCTAGGGCCAAAATTCCCCCCGGAGCATGTGTACTAGTACACCGACTGCCGTACCGTCCGGTCGGACGCGGATATTTATTCGCCTGGGGGTTGGAACCACCCGCGAGGCCCCAATTTAGAATCGGCACTTCGACCCGGTTGGTAGATGGTCGCATTCGGAGATTCCCAGTTCGGCGCCGAAATTCCTCTCCGGGAGCGCGGTCGCAGGCTGTCGATGCGATCACATACGGACACCGCTTCGCTCAAACAAACATAACTTTTCGCTCGGTTATCGGAATCGCTTATAAGACTCTAATTCGGAATCGGCACGGAGAGGCGCTCGACGACCCCTTATTATCTCAGGCAATAAGACGTCGTTTCGGGGTCGAAAAACCTTCGTTTCGCACTCTGAAATTGTGATTCTAGCCGACGATCTCCCCTATTCCAAGGTTTTTTGGCCGTAGCGACTCCCTCGATTACGCAAATCGCTGGCAGAGCCCACAAGCGGAGCCAGCCAGTCACAGCGATCGAAAGTCGTGTTCAACTCGACGCGAGATCTCCTCCCCAGGTCGTGGATATGGGTGCCTAAACATCGCCGATATAGTCACCCCTTCCGGTTTATTCCCACCCTTCAGCGAAGGAATTGGACATAACTTTCTGCACGGGCATCGGAATCGCTTATGTGACCACAATTCAAAATCGACACTCTGAGACGATCGACAAAGTGCTGGTTTCGCGGAATTCCGTTCTGGGGCAAAAATTCCCCCCGGAGCGTGTGTACTAGTACACCGACTGCATTACCCTCCGGTCGGACACGGATATTTATTCACCCGGGGGTCGGAACCGCCCGCGTTGCCCCAATTTAGAATCGACACTTCGACCCGGTCGGTAAATGGTCGCATTCGGAGATTTCCGGTCCGGCGCCCAAATTCCTCTCCGGGAGCGCGGTCGCAGACTGCCGATGCGATCGCATACGGACACCGCTTCGCTCAAACAGGCATAACTTTTCGCTCGGTTATCAGAATCGCTTATAAGACCCCAATTCGGAATCGGCACTCAGAGGCGCTCGAGGCTTCCTTATTGCCTCAGTGATAAGGCATCGTTTCGCGGTCGAAAAACCTCGTTTTGCACTCCAAAATTGAGATTCTAGCCGACGATCTCCCCTATTCCAAGATTTTTTGGCCGTAGCAACTCCCTCGATTACGCGAACCGCTAGCGGAGCCCACACGCGGAGCCGCCCAATCACAGTGATCAGAAGTCATGTTCAACTCGACTCAAGATGTCCTCTCCAGGTCGTGGGTATGGGTGCCAGAACATCGCCATAACTTTTCGCTCGGTTATCAGAATCGCTTGTAAGACCCCAATTCGGAATCGGCACTCAGAGGCGCTCAATGCCCCCTTAATGCCTTAGGCGATAAGATGTCGTTTTGGGTTCGAAAAACCTTCATTTCGCAATCGAAATTGCGATTCTGGCCGACGATCTCCCATATTCCAAGGTTTTTTGCCGTAGCGACTCCCTCGTTACGCGAATCGCTGGCGGAGCCCACATGCGGAGCCGCCCAGTCACAGCGATTGAAAGTCTTGTTCACTCGATGCGAGATCTCCTCCCCAAGTCGTGGATATGGTGCCAGAACATCCTGATATAGTCACCCCCTCTGGTTTTATTCCCACCCTTCAGCGAAAGAATTGGGCATAACTTTCGCACGGACATCAGAATCGTTTATGTGACCACAATTCGGAATCGGCACTCTAAGATGGTCAACAAGGAGCTGGTTTCATAGAATTCCGTTCTGGGGACAAAATTCCCCCATAGTGTGTGTACTAGTACACCGACTGCCGTACCGTCCGGTCGGACGCGGATATTTTTTCGCCTGGGAGACGGAACCGCCTGCGAGGCCCCAATTCAGAATCGACACTTCAACTCGGTCGGTAAATGGTCGCATTCAGAGATTTCAGTTTCGGCGCCCAAATTCCTCTCCGGGAGCGCGGTCGCAGTCTGCCGATGCGATCGCATACGGACACCGCTTCGCTCAAACATGCATAACTTTTCGCTCGGTTATCGGAATCGCTTATAAGACCCCAATTCGGAATCGGCACCCAGAGGCGCTCGATGCCCCCTTATTGCCTCAGGCGATAAGGCGTCGTTTCAGTGTCGAAAAACCTTCATTTCGCACTCCAAAATTATGATTCTAGCCGACGATCTCTCCTATTCCATGTTTTTTGGCCGTAGCGACTCCCTCGATTACGCGAATCACTGGAGGAGCCCACACGCGGAGCCGCCCAGTCACAGCGATAAAAAGTCGTGTTCAACTCGTTGCGAGATCTCCTCCCCAGGTCGTGGATATGGGTGCTAGAACATCGCCGATATAGTCACCCCCTCCGGTTTATTCCCACCCCTTCAGCGAAAGAATTGGGCATAACTTTCCGCACGGGCATCGGAATCGTTTATGTGACCACATTTTGGAATCTGCACTCTGAGACGGTCGACAAGGAGCTGGTTTCGTAGAATTCCGTTTTGGGGTAAAAATTCCCCCAGAGTGTGTGTACTAGTACACCGACTGCCGTACCGTCCGGTCGGACGCGGATATTTATTCGCCCGAGGGTCGGAACCGCCCGCGAGGCCCCAATTCAGAATCGGCACTTCGACCCGGTCGATAAATGTTCGCATTCAGAGATTTCAGGTTCGGCACCCAAATTCCTCTACGGGAGCGCGGTCGCAGGCTGCCGATGCGATCGCATACGGACACCGCTTCGCTCAAACATGCATAACTTTTCGCTCGGTTATCGGAATCGCTTATAAGACTCCAATTCGGAATCGGCACTCAGAGGTTCTTGACACCCGCTTATTGCCTCAGGCGATAAGACGCTGTTTCGGGGTAAAAAAACCTTCATTTTGCACTCCGAAATTGCGATTCTAGCCGACGATCTCTCCTATTCCAAAGTTTTTTGGCCGTAGAGACTCCCTCGATTGCGCGAATCGCTGGAGGAGCCCACAAGCGGAGCCGCCCAGTCACAGCGATCGAAAGTCGTGTTCACTTGACACGATATCTCCTCTCCAGGTCGTGGATATGGGTGCAAGAACATCGCCGATATAGTCACCGCCTCCTGTTTATTCCCACCCCTTCAGCAAAAGAAATGGGCATAACTTTCCACACGGGCATCAGAATCGTTTATGTGACCACATTTTGGAATCGACAATCCGACGGTCGACAAGGAGCTGGTTTCGCAGAATTCCGTTATGGGGCCAAAATCCCCCCATAGCGTGTGTACGAGTACATCGACTGCCGTACCGTCCGGTCGGACGCGAATATTTATTCGTTCGGGGGTCGGAACCACCCGCGAGTCCCCAATTCAGAATCGACACTTCGACCCGGTCGGTAAATGGTCGCATTCGGAGATTCCCGGTCCGGCGCCGTAATTCCTCTCCGGGAGAGTGGTCGCAGGCTGTCGATGCGATCGCATACAGACCGCTTCGCTCAAACAAACATAACTTTTCGCTCGGTTTTCGGAATCGCTTATAAGACTCCAACTCGGAATCGGCACTGAGAGGCGCTCGACACCCTTATTGCCTCAGGCAATAAGACGTCGTTTCGGGGTCGAAAAACCTTCATTTCGCACTCTGAAATTGTGATTCTAGCCGACGATCTCCCATATTCCAAGGTTTTTTGGTCGTAGCTACTCCCTCGATTACGCAAATCGCTGGCGGAGCCCACAAGCGGAGCTGCCCAGTCACAGCGATCGAAAGTCGTGTTCAACTCGACACGAGATCTCCTCCCCAGGTCGTGGATATGGGTGCCCAAACATCGCTGATATAGTCACCCCCTCCGGTCTATTCCCACCCTTCAGCGAAATAATTGGACATAACTTTCCGGACGGGCATCGGAATTACTTATGTGACCACAATTCGGAATCGGGACTCCGAGATGGTCGACAAGGCGTTGGTTTCGTGGAATTCCGTTATGTGGCCAAAATTCCCCCCCATCCCCCGCCGGAGCGTGTGTACTAGTACACCGACCGCCGTACCCTCCGTCGGACGTGGATATTTATTGCGCCCGGGGGTGGGAACCGCCCGCGAGGCCCCAATTCAGAATCGGCACTTCGACCCGGTCGGTAAATGGTCGCATTCGGAGATTTTCCGTTCCGGCGCCCAAATTCCTCTCTGGTAGCGCGTCGCAGTGCCGATGCGATCGCATACGGACCCGCTTCGCTCAACAGGCATAACTTTTCGCTCGGTTATCGGAATCACTTATAGACCCCAATTCAGAATCGGCACTCAGAGGCGCTCGACGCCCCCTTATTGCCTGAGGCGATAAGACGTCGTTCCGGGGTCGAACAACCATCATTTCACACTCCAAATTGTGATTCTAGCCGACGATCTCCCATATTCCAAGGTTTTTTGGCCGTAGCGACTCCCTCGATTACGCAAATCACTGTCGGAGCCCACACGCGGAGCCGCTCAGTCACAGCGATTGAAAGTTATGTTCAACTCGATGCGAGATCTCCTCCCCAGGTCATGGATATGGGTGCTAGAACATCGCCGATATAGTCACCCCCTCCGGTTTATTCCCACCCCTTTAGCGAAAGAATTGGGCATAACTTTCCGCACGGGCATCGGAATCGTTTATGTGACCAGATTTTGGAATCGGCACTCCGAGACGGTCGACAAGGAGCTCGTTTCACAGAATTCCGTTCTGTGGCCAAAATTCCTCCCGTAGCGTGTGTACTAGCATAACGACTGCCGAACCGTCCGGTCGGACGCGGATATTTATTCGTCCGAGGGTCGGAACCACCCGCGAGGCCCCAATTCAGAATCGGCACTTCGACCCGGTCGGTAAATGGTCACATTCGGAGATTTCAGGTTCGGCGCCAAAATTCCTCTCCGGGAGCGCGGTCGCAGGCTGCCGATGCGATCGCATACGGACAGCGCTTCGCTCAAACAAGCATAACTTTTCACTCGGTTATCGGAATCGCTTATAAGACTCCAATTCAGAATCGGCACTCAGAGGTGCTCGAAGCCCGCTTATTGCCTTAGGTGATGAGACGCTGTTTCGGGGTCGAAAAACCTTCGTTTTGCACTCCGAAATTGCGATTCTAGCCGACGATCTCCCCTATAACAAGGTTTTTTTGCCGTAGCGACTCCCTCGATTACGCGAATCGCTGGCGGAGCCCACAGGCGGAGCCACCCAGTCACAGCGATCGAAAGTCGTGTTCAACTCGACGCGAGATCTCCTCTCCAGGTCGTTGATATGGGTGCCAGAACATCGCCGATATAGTCACCCCCTCCTGTTTATTCCCACCCCTTCAGTAAAAGAAATGGGCATAACTTTCCGCACGGGGCATCAGAATCGTTTATGTGACCACATTTTGGAATCGCACACTCCGAGACGGTCTACAAGGCGCTGGTTTCGCGGAATTCCGTTCTGGGGCAAAAATTACCCACGTAGCGTGTGTACTAGTACACCGACTGCATTACCCTCTGGTCGGACACGGATATTTATTCGTCCGGGGGTCGGAATCGCCAGCGTGGCCCCAATTCAGAATCGACACTTCGACCTGGTCGGTAAATGGTCCCATTCGGTGATTTCCAGTCCCGCGTGCAAATTCCTCTTCGAGAGCGCGGTCGCATGCTGCCGATGCGATGGCATACGGACACCGCTTCGCTCAAACAGGCATAAGTTTTCGCTCGGTTATCGGAATCGCTTATAAGACCCCAATTCGGAATCGGCACTCAGAAGCGCTCGACGTCACCTTATGGCCTCAGGCAATAAGACGTCGTTTCGGGGTCGAAAAACCTTTGTTTTGCATTCCGAAATTGCGATTCTAGCCTACGATCTCCCCTATTCCACGGTTTTTTGGCAGTAGCGACTCCGTCGATTACGTGAATCGCTGGTGGAGCCCGCACCAGAGCCGCCCAGTCACAGCGATCGGAAGTCGTGTTTAACTCGACGAGAGATCTCCTCCCCAGGTTGTGGATATGGGTACCCGAACATCACCGATATAGTCACCCCCTCCGGTTTATTCCCACCCCTTCAGCGAAAGAATTGGGCATAACATTCCGCCCGGGTATCGGAATCGCTTATGTGACCACAATTCAGAATCGGCATTCCGAGATTGTCGACAAGGCGGTGGTTTCGCGGAATTCCGTTCTGTGGCCAAAATTCCCCCCGGAGCGTGTGTACTAGTACACCGACTGTCGTACCCTCCGGTCGGACGCAGATATTTATTCGCCCGACCTGGTCGGTAAATGGTCGCATTCGGAGATTTCAGGTTCGGCGGCCAAATTCCTCTCTGGGAGCACGGTCGCAGGCTGCCGATGCGATCGCATACGGACACCGCTTCGCTCAAACATGCATAACATTTCGCTCTGTTATCGGAATCGCTTATAAGACCCCAATTTGGAATTGGCACTCAGATGCGCTCGATGCCCCCTTATTGCCTCAGGCGATAAGACATCACTTTGGGGTCAAAAAACCTTTATTTCGCACTCCAAAATTGCAATTCTAGCCGACGATCTCCCCTATTCCAAGGTTTTTTGGCCGTAGCGACTCCCTCGATTACGCGAATCGCTGGCGGAGCCCACACGCGGAGCCACCCAGTCACAACAATCGAAAGTCGTGTTCAACTCGATGCGAGATCTCCTCCCCAGACCGTGGATATGGGTGCCAGAACATCGCCGACATAGTCACCCCCTCCGGTTTATTCCCACCCCTTCAGCGAAAGAATTGGGCATAACTTTCCGCACGGCATCGGAATCGTTTATGTGACCACATTTCTGAATCGGCACTCCGAGACGGTCGATAAGGAGCTAGTTTCGAAGAATTCCGTTATGGGGCCAAAATTCCCCCGGAGCGTGTGTACTAGTACACCGATTGTCGTACCGTCCGGTCGGACGCGGATATTTATTCGTCCGGGGGTCGGAACCGCCCGCGAGGCCCCAATTTAGAATCGGCACTTCAACCCGGTCGGTAAATGGTCGCATTCGGAGATTTCCGGTTCGGCGCCCAAATTCCTCTCCGGGAGCGCGGTCGCAGGCTGCTGATGCGATGGCATACGGACACCGCTTCGCTCAAACATGCATAACTTTTCGCTCGGTTATCAGAATCGCTTATAAGACACCAATTCGGAATCGGCACTTAGAGGCGCTCGACGCTCCCTTATTACCTCAGGCGATAAGACGTCGTTTCGTGGTCGAAAAACCTTCGTTTCGTACTCCAAAATTGCGATTCTAGCTGACGATCTCCTCTATTCCAAGGTTTTTTGGCCGTAGCAACTCCCTCGATTACGCGAATCGCTGGTGGAGCCCACACACGGAGCCGCCCAGTCACAGCGATCGGAAGTCGTGTTCAACTTGACGTGAGATGTCCTCCCCAGGTCGTGGATATGGGTGCCAGAACATCGCCGATATAGTCACCCCCTCCGGTTTATTCCCACCCCTTCAGCGAAAGAATTGGGCATAACTTTCCGCACGGGCATCAGAATCGTTTATGTGACCAGAATTAGGAATCGGCACTCCGAGACGGTCAACAAGGAGCTGGTTTCGTGGAATTCCATTCTGGGGCAAAAATCCCCTCGTAGCTTGTGTACTAGTACACCGACTGCCGTACCGTCCGGTCAGACGCGGATATTTGTTCGCCCGGGGGACGGAACCGCCCGCGAGGCCCCAATTCAGAATCGACACTACAACCCGGTCAGTAAATGGTCGCATTCAGAGATTTCCGGTTCGGCGCCCAAATTCCTCTCCGGGAGCGCGGTCGCAGGCTGCCGATGCGATCGCATACAGACACCGCTTCGCTCAAACATGAATAACTTTTCGCTCGGTTATCGGAATTGCTTATAAGACCCCAATTCGGAATTGGCACTCAGAGGCGCTCGATGCCCCCATATTGCCTCAGGCGATAAGATGTCGTTTCGGGGTCAAAAAACTTCGTTTCTCACTCTGAAATTGCCATTCTAGCCGAAAATCTCTCATATTCCAAGGTTTTTTGGCAGTAGCGACTCCCTCGATTACGCTAATCGCTGGTGGAGCCCACACGCGGAGCCGCCCAGTCACAGCGATCGGAAGTCATGTTCAACGCGACGCGAGATCTCCTCCCCAGGTCGTGGATATGGGTGCCCGAACATCGCCGATATAGTCACCCCCTCCAGTTTATTCCCACCCCTTCAGCGAAAGAATTGGGAATAACTTTCCGCACGGGCATCGAAATCGCTTATGTGACCACAATTCGGAATCGGGACTCCGAGACGGTCGACAAGGCGCTGGTTTTGCGGAGTTCCGTTCTGGCGCCAAAATTCCCCTCGGAGCGTGTGTACTAGTACACCCGTGTCGTACCTTCCGGTCGGACGTGGATATCTATTCGCTCGGGGGTCGGAACTGCCCGCGAGGCCCCAATTCAGAATCGTCACTTCGACCCGGTCGGTAAATTGTTTGCTTCGGAGATTTCCATTCTGGAGCCCAAATTCCTCTACGGGAGCACGGTCGCAGGCTGCCGATAAGATCGCATACGGACACCGTTTCGCTCAAACATGCATAACTTTTCGCTCGGTTATCGGAATCGCTTATAAGAGCCCAATTCAGAATCGGCACTCAGAGGCTAGACGCCCCTTTATCGCCTTAGGCGATAAGACGTCACTACGGGGTCGAAAAACCTTCGTTTTGCACTCCGAAACAGCGAAAGAATTGGGCATAACTTTCCGCACGGGCATCGGAATCGTTTATGTGACCACATTTCGGAATCGGCACGCCGAGATGGTCGATAAGGAGCTAGTTTTGCAGAATTCCATTCTGGGGCCAAAATCCCCCCTGGAGCATGTGTACTGGTACACCGATTGCCGTACCGTCTGGTCGGACGTGGATATTTATTCGCCCGGGGGTCGGAACCGCCCGCGAGGCCCCAATTCAGAATCGGCACTTCGACCCGATGGGTAAATGGTCACATTCGGAGATTTCCGGTCCGGCGCCCAAATTCCTCTGCGGGAGCGCGGTCGCAGGCGGACGATGTGATCGCCATCGGAATCGTTTATGTGACCCCAATTCAGAATAGTCACTCCGAGGCGGTCGACAAGGAGTTGGTTTCACAGAATTCCATTCTGGGGCCAAAATTCCCCCCGGAGAGTGGGTACTAGTACACCGACTGCCGTACCGTCCGGTCGGACGCGAATATTTATTCGCCAAGGGGTCGGAACCGCCCGCGAGGACCCAATTCAGAATCGGCGCTTCAACCCGGTCGGTAAATGGTCGCATTCGGAGATTTCCGGTTCGGCGGCCAAATTCCTCTCCGGGAGCGCGGTCGCAGGCTGCCGATGCGATCGCATACGGACACCGCTTCGCTCAAACAAGCATAACTTTTCGCTCGGTTATCGGAATCGCTTATAAGACCCCAATTTGGAATTGGCACTAAGAGGCGCTCGACGCCCCCTTATTGCCTCAGGCGATAAGACGTCACTTTGGGGTCGAAAAACCTTCATTTCACACTCCAAAATTGCAATTCTAGCCCACGATCTCCCCTATTCCAAGGTTTTTTCGCCGTAGCGACTCCCTCGATTATGCGAATCGCTGGTAGAGCCCACACACGGAGCCGCCCAGTCACAACGATCGAAAGTCATGTTCAACTCGACGCGAGATCTCCTCCCCAGGTCGTGGATATGGGTGCCAGAACATCGCCGACATAGTCACCCCCTCCGGTTTATTCCCACCCCTTCAGCGAAAGAATTGGGCATAACTTTCCGCACGGGCCTCGGAATCGTTTATGTGACCACATTTTGGAATTGGCACTCCGAGACGGTCGACAAGGAGCTGGTTTCACAGAATTCCGTTCTAGGGCCAAAATTCCCCCCGGAGCGTGTGTACTAGTACACCAACTGCCGTACCGTCCGGTCGGACGCGGATATTTATTCGCCTGGGGGTCGGAACCGCCCGCGAGGCCCCAATTTAGAATCGGCACTTCGACCCGGTGGGTAAATGGTCGCATTCGGAGATTCCCGGTCCGGCGCCGAAATTCCTCTCCGGGAGCGCGGTCGCAGGCTGTCGATGCGATCACATACGGACACTGCTTCGCTCAAATAAACATAACTTTTCGCTCGGTTATCGAAATCGCATGTAAGACTCCAATTCGGAATTGGCACTCAGAGGCGCTCGACGCTCCCTTATTGCCTCAGGCGATAAGACGTAGTTTCGAGGTCGAAAAACCTTCGTTTCGCACTCTGAAATTGTGATTCTAGCCGACGATCTCCCCTATTCCAAGGTTTTTTGGCCGTAGCGACTCCCTCGATTACGCGAATCACTGGCGGAGCCCACAAACGGAGCCGCCCAGTCACAGTGATTGGAAGTCGTGTTCAACCTCTACGCAAGATCTCCTCCCCAGGTCGTGGTTATGGGTGCCAGAACATCGCCGATATAGTCACCCCCTCCGGTTTATTCCCCCCCTCAGCGAAAGAATTGGGCATAACTTTCCGACGGGCATCGGAATCGCTTATGTGACAATTCGGAATCGGCACTCTGAGACGGTCGAAGGGCGCTGGTTTCGCGGAATTCTTTTCTAGGGCAAAATTCTCCCTGGAGCATTGTGTTCTAGTACACCGACTACCGACCCTCCAGTCGGACGTGGATATTTATTCGCCCGGGGGTCGGAACCACCCGCGAGGTCCCAATTCAGAATCGACACTTCAACCTGGTCAGTAAATGGTTGCATTCGGAGATTTCCGGTCCGGCGCCCAAATGCCTCTTCGGGAGCGCGGTCGAAGGCTGCCGATGCGACTGCATATGGACACCGCTTCGCTCAAACATGCATAAATTTTTGCTCGGTTATCGGAATCGCTTATAAGACCCCAATTCGGAATCGGCACTCAGAGGCGCTCGCCGCTCCCATATAGCCTCAAGCGATAGGACGTCGTTTCGAGGTCAAAAAACCGTCATTTGGCACTCCGAAATTGTGATTCTAGCCGTTGATCTCCCCTATTCCAAGGTTTTTTGGCCATAGCGACTCCCTCGATTACGCGAATCGCTGGCGGAGCCTAAACGCGGAGCCGCCTAGTCACAGCGATCGGAAGTCGTGTTCAACTCGATGTGAGATCTCCTCCCCAGGTCGTGGATATGGGTGCCAGAACATCGTCGATATAGTCACCCCCTCCGGTTTATTCCCACCCCTTCAGCGAAAGAATTGGGCATAACTTCCGCACGGTAATCAGAATCGTTTATGTGACCAGAATTAGGAATCGGCACTCGAGACGGTCAACAAGGAGCTGGTTTCGTGGAATTACATTCTGGGGCCAAAAAATCCCCCCGGAGCGTGTGTACTAGTACACCGACTGCCGTACCGTCTGGTCAGACGCGGATATTTGGCGCACGGGGACGGAACGCCGCGAGGCCCCAATTCAGAATCGACACTACAACCCGATCGGAAATGTCGCATTCGGAGATTTCCAGTTCGGAAGCCAAATTCCTCTCCGGGAGCGCGGTCGCAGGCTGCCGATGCGATTACATACGGACACCGCTTCGCTCAAACATGCATAATGTTTCGCTCGGTTATCGGAATCGCTTATAAGACCCCAATTCGGAATCGGCACTCAGAGGCGCTCGATGCCCCCATATTGTCTCAGGCGATAAGATGTCGTTTTGGGGTCGAAAAACCTTCGTTTCTCACTCCGAAATTGCCATTCTAACCGAAGATCTCCCCTATTCCAAGGTTTTTTGGCAGTAGCGACTCCCTCGATTACGTGAATCGCTGGTGGAGCCCACACGCGGAGCCGCCCAGTCACAGCGATCGGAAGTCGTGTTCAACACGATGCGAGATCTCCTCCCCAGGTCGTGGATATGGGTGCCCGAACATCGCCGATATAGTCACCCCCTCTAGTTTATTCCCACCCCTTCAGCGAAAGAATTGGGCATAACTTTCCGCACGGGCATCGAAATCGCTTATGTGACCACAATTCGGAATCGGGACTCCGAGACGGTCGACAAGGCGCTGGTTTCGCGGAATTCCGTTTTGGCGCCAAAATTCTCCCCCGGAGCGTGTGTACTAGTACACCACTACCGTACCTTCCGGTCGGACGTGGATATTTATTCGCCCGGGGGTCGGAACAGCCCGCGAGTTCCCAATTCAGAATCGGCACTTCGACCCGGTCGGTAAATGGTCGCATTCGGAGATTTCCGTTCCGGCGCCCAAATTCCTCTACGGGAGCACGGTCGCAGGCTGCCGATGCGATCGCATACGGACACCGCTTCGCTCAAACATGCATAACTTTTCGCTCGGTTATCGGAATCGCTTATAAGACCCCAATTCAGAATCGGCACTCAGAGGCGCTTGACGCCCCCTTATCGCCTCAGGCGATAAGACGTCACTTCGGTGTCGAAAAACCTTCGTTTTGCACTCCGAAACAGCAAAAGAATTGGTCATAACTTTCCGCACGGGCATCGGAATCGTTTATGTGACCACATTTCGGAATCGGCACTCCGAGACGATCGATAAGGAGCTAGTTTCGCAGAATTCCGTTATGAGCCAAAATTCCCCCCGGAGCGTGTGTACTAGTACACGATTGCCGTACTGTCGGTCGGACGTGGATATTTATTCGCCCGGGGGTCGGAACCGCCGCGAGGCCCCAATCAGAATCGACACTTCGACCGATGGGTAAATGGTCGCATTCGGAGATTTCCGGTCCGGGCCCAATTCCTCTCCGGGAGCGCGGTCGCAGGTGCCGATGCGATCGCACTACGGACACCGCTTCGCCAAACATGCAACAGGCCCCCCTTATTTCGCTCGGTTATCGCAATCATTATAAGACCCCAATTAGAATCGGCACTTATAGGGCGCGACTCCCCCTTATTGCATCAGGCGATAAGACGTCGTTTCAGGGTCGAAAAACCTTCGTTTCTCACTCCAAATTGCATTCTAGCCAACGATCTCTCTATTCCAAGGCTTTTTGGCAGTAGCGACTCCCTCGATTAAGCGAATCGCTGGCGGAGCAAACGAGCGGAGCCGCCCAGTCACAGCGATCGGAAGTCGTGTTCAACTCGATGCGAGATCTCCTCCCCAGGTTGTGGATATGGGTGCCCGAACATCGCCGATATAGTCACCCCCTCAGGTTTATTCCCACCCCTTCAGCGAAACAATTTTACATTACTTTCAGCACAGGCATCGGAATCGCTTATGTGACCACAATTCGGAATCGGCACTCCAAGACGGTCGACAAGGCGCTGGTTTCGCGGAATTCTGTTTTGGGGCAAAAATTCCCCCCGGAGCGTGTGTACTAGTACACCGACTGTCGTACCCTCCGGTCGGACGTGGATATTTATTCGCCCGGGGGTCGGAACTGCCCGCGAGGCCCCAATTCAGAATCCGCACATCGACCCGGTCGGTAAATGGTCGCATTCGGAGATTTCCGGTCCGGCGCCCAAATTCCTCTCCGGGAGCGCGGTCGTAGGCTGCCAATGCGATCGCATACGGACACCGCTTCGCTCAAACATGCATAACTTTTCGCTCGGTTATCAGAATCACTTATAAGACCCCAATTCGGAATCGACACTTATAGGCGCTCGACGCCCGCTTATTGCCTCAGGCGATAAGACGTCATTTCGGGGATGAAAAACCTTCATTTCTCACTCCGAAATTGCCATTCTAGCCGAAGATCTCCCCTATTCCAAGGTTTTTTGGCAGTAGCGACTCCCTGGATTACGCGAATCGCTGGTGGAGCCCACATGCGAGTGCCGTCCCAGCGATCGGAAGTCATGTTCAACTTGACGCAAGATCTCCCCCAGGTGTGGATATGGGTAAACGAACATCGCCGATATAGTCACCCCCTCTGGTTTATCCAACCCCTTCAGCGAAAGATTGGGCATAACTTTCCGCACGGCATCGGAATCATTATGTGACCACAATTTGGAATCGGCACTCCGAGACGGTCGACAAGGCGTTGGTTTCGCGGAATTCCTTTTGTGGCCAAAATTCCCCCCCCCACCCCCCCGGGGCGTGTGTACTAGTACACCGACTGCGTACCCTTTGGTCGGACGCGGATATTTATCACACGCCCGGGGGTCGGAACCGCCCGCGAAGCCCCAATTCAGAATAGTCACTTCGACCCGGTCGGTAAATGGTCGCATTCGGAGATTTCTGGTCCCGCGCCCAAATTCCTTTACGGGAGCGCGGTCGCAGGCTGCCGATGCGATCGCATACGAACACTGCTTCGCTCAAACATGCATAACTTTTCGCTCGGTTATCAGAATCCCTTATAAGACCACAATTCGGAATCGGCACTCAGAGGCGCTCGATGCCCTTTTATCGCCTCAGGTGATAAGACGTCATTTCGGGGTCAAAAAACCTTCATTTCTCACTCCAAAATTGTGATTCTAGCCGACGATCTCCCCTATTCCAAGGTTTTTTGGTCGTAGCGACTCCCTCGATTACGCGAATCACTGGCGGAGCCCACACGCGGAGCCGCCCAGTCACAGCGATCGAAAGTTGTGTTCAACTCGACACGAGATCTCCTCCCCAGGTCGTGGATATGGGTGCCAGAACATCGCCGATATAGTCACCCCCTCCAGTTTATTCCCACCCCTTCAGCGAAAGAATTGGGCATAACTTTCCGCACGGGCATCGGAATCGTTTATGTGACCACATTTCGGAATCGGCACTCCGAGACGGTCGACAAGGAGCTAGTTTCGCAGAATTCCATTCTGGGGCCAAAATTCCCCCCGGAGCGTGTGTACTAGTACACCGACTGCTGTACCGTCCGGTTGGATGGGGATATTTATTCGCCCGGGGGACGGAACCGCCCGCGAGGCCCCAATTCAGAATCGGCACTTGACCCGGTCGGTAAATGGTCGCATACGGAGATTTAAGGTCCGGCTCCCAAATTCCTCTCCGGGAGCGCGGTCGCAGGCTGCCGATGCGATCGCATACAGACACCGCTTCGCTCAAACATGCATAACTTTTCGCTCAGTTATCGGAATCGCTTATAAGACTACAATTCGGAATCGGCACTCAGAGGCGTTCGACGCTCCCTTATTGCCTCAGGCGATAAGTCGTCGTTTCGGGGTCGAAAAACCTTCATTTCGCACTCCGAAATTGTGATTCTAGCCAATGATCTCCTATATTCCAAGGTTTTTTGGCCGTAGCGACTCCCTCGATTACGCGAATAGCTGGCGGAGCCCACAAACGGAGCCGCCCAGTCACAGTGATCGGAAGTCGTGTTCAACTCGACGCAAGATCTCCTCCCCATGTCGTGGTTATGGGTGCCAGAACATCGCCGATATAGTCACCCCTCCGGTTTATTCCCACCCCTTCAGCGAAAGAATTGGGCATAACTTTCCGCACGAGCATCGGAATCGCTTACGTGACCACAATTCGGAATCGGCACTCCGAGACGGTCGACAAGTTAGTCGTTTCGCGGAATTCCGTTCCAGGGCAAAAATTCCCCGGAGCTTGGTACTAGTACACCGACTGCCGTACCCTCTGGTCGGACGCGGATATTTATTCGCCCGGGGGTCGGAACCGCCCGCGAGGCCCAAATTCAGAATGGCACTTCGACCCGGTCGGTAAATGGCCGCATTCGGAGATTTCCGGTCCAGCGCCCAAATTCCTATCCGGGAGCGCGGTCGCAGGCTGTCGATGCGATCGCATACAGACATCGCTTCGCTCAAACAGGCATAACTTTTCGCTCGGTTATCGAAATCGCTTATAAGATGCCAATTCGGAATTCGGCACTCAGAGGCGCTCGACGCCCCCATATTGCTCAGGCCATAAGACGTCCTTTCGGTGTCGAAAATCCTTCATTTCGCACTCTGAAATTGCGATTCTAGCCGACGATCTTCCCTATTCCAAAGTTTTTTGGCAGTAGCGACTCCCTCGATTACGCGAATCGCTGGCGGAGCCGACACGCGGAGCCGCCCAGTCACAGCGATCGGAAGTCATGTTCAACTCGACGCGAGATCTCCTCCCCAGGTCGTGGATATGGGTGCCCAAACATCGCCGATATAGTCACCAGCTCAGGTTTATTCCCTCCCCTTCAGCGAAAGAATTGGGCATAACTTTCCGCACGAGCATCGGAATCGCTAATGTGACCACAAATCAGAATCGGCACTCCGAGACGGTCGACAAGGAGGTGGTTTCGCGGAATTCCGTTCTGGGGCAAAAATTCCCCCGGTAGCGTGTGTACTAGTACACTGACTGCCGTACCCTCCGGTCGGACGCGGATATTTATTCGCCCGGGGGTCGGAACCGCCCGCGAGGCCCCAATTCAGAATTGGCACTTCGACCCAGTCGGGAAATGGTCACATTCGGAGATTTCCATTCCGGCGCCCAAATTCCTCTCCGGGAGCGCGGTCGTAGGCTGCCGATGCGATCGCATACAGACACCGCTTCGCTCAAACAGGCATAACTTTTCGCACGGTTATCGGAATGACTTATAAGACCCCAATTCGGAATCGGCACTCAGAGGCGCTCGATGCCCTTGTATTGCCTCAGGCCATAAGACGTCGTTTCGTTGTCAAAAATCCTTCATTTCGCACTCTGAAATTGCGATTCTAGCCGACAATCTCCCATATTCCAATGTTTTTTTGCTGTAGCGACTCTCTCAATTACGCGAATCGCTGGCGGAGCTGACACGCGGAGCCGCCCAGTCACAGCGATCGGAAGTCGTGTTCAACTCAACGCGAGATCTCCTCCCCAGGTCGTGGATATGGGTGCCCGAACATCGCCGATATAGTCTCCAGCTCCGGTTGATTCCCTCCCCTTCAGCGAAAGAATTGGACAACACTTTCCGCACGGGCATCAGAATCGCTTATGTGACCACAAATCAGAATCGGCACTCCGAGACGGTCGACAAGGCGGTGGTTTTGCGGAATTCCGTTCCGGGACAATAATTCCCCCCGGAGCGTGTGTACTAGTACACCGACTGCCGTACCCTCCGGTCGGACGCGGATATTTATTCGCCCGGGGATCGGAACCGCTTGCGAGGCCCCAATTCAGAATCGGCACTTCGACCCGGTCGGTAAACGGCCGCATTCGGAGATTTCCGGTCCGGCGCCCAAATTCCTCTCCGGGAGCGCGGTCGCAGGCTGCCGATGCGATCGCATACGGACACCGCTTCGCTCAAACAGGCATAACTTTTCGCTCGGTTATCGGAATCGCTTATAAGACCCAAATTCGGAATCGGCACTTAGAGGCACTCGACGGCCTTGTATTGCCTGAGGCCATAAGATGTCATTTCGGTGTCGAAAATCCTTCATTTCGCACTCCAAAATTGCGATTCTAGCCAACGATCTCCCCTATTCAAAGGTTTTTTGGCAGTAGCGACTCCCTCGATTACGCGAATCACTAGCGAAGCCGACACGCGGAGCCACCCAGTCACAGCGATCGGAAGTCGTGTTCAACTCGACGTGAGATCTCCTCCCCAGGTCGTGTATATGGTTGCCCGAACATTGCCGATATAGTCACCCCCTCCGGTTTATTCCCACCCCTTCAGCGAAAGAATTGGGCATAACTTTCCGCACAGGCATCGGAATCGCTTTGGGACCACAATTCGGAATCGGCACTCCGAGACGGTCGACAAGGCGGTGGTTCGTGGAATTTCGTTCCGGGGCCAAAATTCCCCCGGAGCGTGTGTACTAGTACACCGACTGCCGTACCCTCCGGTCGGACGCGGATATTTATTCGCCCGGGGGTCGGAACCGCCTGCG